>CAUYQU010001903.1:0-108830 GCA_963574635.1 Cheracebus regulus | reverse complement strand
GGAGAGTTGATGGGGCGGATGGTGATTGGTTCAGTGGACTGCTGGGTGGGGGAGGTTGCTGGTCTTGGGCCGGGCCACGATAGAGTGAGACAAGGGACTCTCCCCGTGGGGGTGGTGAGGAAAGCCTTCCTTATCGGGAATTAGGCCCTTTCCACATGGCTGGAGAACGGGGCCAAAAGTCCTTTACCAGACATTAAATGCATTTGAAAATCCAACAGGAGACCTGGATATTATGCACATAAAAATAAAGATGTGGACATGCATTGACAATTTTATACAAATTTTCAAGGGGTATAAGGATTTCTCCCTACCAACCCATCAAGCAAATTTCTGCCAGATTCTTCAGTGGGCACCAGTTAAGTATTCTCCAATTAATTAAATTCTGACTCTATTTACCCAGAGATAGTGGCAAGTCATGTTTTGTTTTATTGTTCTGGTGGATTCTTCATATTCTGTACGAACTCAAAAATATCTGAGACAGGGCTCAATCAATTTAGAAAAAGTTTATTTTGCCAAGATTAAGAACGCACCTGTGACACAGCCTCAGGAGGTCCTGACGGGGAAAACTTGAAGGGGGAGGTGGGGGCTTCCAGGTCATAGGTAGGTTTCAGAATTTTCTGATTGGCAATTGGTTGAGTTATTTTCAATAGAAAGGAATGTCTGGGTTACTATAAGAGATTGTGGAGACTGAGGTTTTATCATGCAGATGAAGCCTCCAAGTAGCAGCCTTCAGGGAGAATTGATAAATGTTTCTCATGAGACACTAAGGTCTGTGTTGATGTTAACACTGGTCACCTTTTCCTGAATTCCAAAAGAGAGGCAGGTATAATGAGACATGTCTCACCACCCCCGTTCCCATCATGGCCTAAACTAGTTTTTCAGGTTAAGTTTGGAATTCCTTTGGCCATGAGGAGGGGTCCATTCAGATGGTTGGGGGAGTCTTAGAACTTGACTTTTGGTTCACATCTGCTGCCTTTGCGTTACTACGATTTTGAAATTTGCACCTAAGTGAAATTTCTTCTCCAGTGTTTTTTTAATACCTTCAATTACTTTTATCACTTGACATTTATTTTATTTTTTTAAGAGTCGAGGTCTCCCTGTGTTGCCCAGACTGGCCTCAAACTCCTAGGCTCAAGGGATCCTCCTGCCCCTCCCTCCCAGTGCTGGGATTGCAGGCCTCCACGCCTGGCCTGACGTTTCTTTTAAAAACTATGTATTGCTTTAAGATGTCTAAGCATGTTAGCTTAGCATTCTATACTGTATTTGACTCACTTTAAAAATTTCCCTTCTGGCCTCTTTTGCATGATACCTGCGGCATGTTTTCTATAGCATTAGCTTCCCTCCCCACCACACCCACAGAGCTAAAACAGCTACCAGTGTTCCCTGGAAGCCAGGGATGGCCTGGGCTGGTTCGGGGGACTGTAGATGGAGCCCCTGGCTGGCTGTGTGATTCTGCCCAGTCCCGCTCCCTGTCCCGGCCCTCTGTTCTCTCCTTACGGTGGCGAGAGGTCCGAATGAGGCCTCAGCTCACGCACTCCATTATCTTGAGGCTACTCCCAGCCCCAGGCCCGAGGGAAACAGAGGCCCTTTGAGCTGGAGCTGGCAGGCGAGGCTGCAATCCCAGGGCTACCAGAGCGTTGCGGAGGGAATGCTTTGAAGAGGCCCCGCCCTTCCTGGTGCTGCTGCTCAGCTCCGGCTTCCCTCACCCGGCAGGGATTCCCGTTCTAGGGGACAAGCGGTTCGTGCCAGCGAGTTGATGTGGGCGCTTTCTTCTGCCCTCAACCCCGCCTGTCCGCTTCCTCCCCAGCCGCCTCCTGTGAGCTCTCGGAGCTACAGAATAAGGACACTCCTTGGTCCCAAGCCAGCCCCAGCTTGCTCGGGAGCCTGTATTTCCCCCTCCGACCCCATCACCGCGAGGGTCTGTGCAGGGGAATCCGCTCCAGAGGCACCCGCAGGCGCCGCACCGCCAGGGACACGCCTTTCACCTCCCAGCAATTGCAGCGCTGAATCCACGTCCTGATTCCACGAGAGGCGGAGGAAGCCTCAACGTTGAAATTCTTTCCTCTAGGTCCTTGGCAGGGGCTGGGGCCAAAGCCCGGGCAAGACCAAGGCCTCCGGCGCTCGCACTCCGGCTCCGTCCTCTCTGCCAGTGTGCGGCTACTCGACATGGCAGGTGGGCCAGCATATCACACCCCAACAGTCATGCTTTATTTAATGCGTACTAAAAATACAGCTGGCCTGTGAAACCCACAGGTGCAATCGCTTAAAATGAGGCTAAGTGGACATGTGAATGGTTAATAAGGAGTTGATTAAAATATTCAGAAATCATCTACTGGAGACCGGCAAACTGCAAAGGGTAGCATGGGAGCAATCGATCTCCGAGAAAGCCCAGACTCTGGCAAGCCGTCAGCTTGAATTTGCACATGTGCACACAATGGGTATGAATAAACCTTTCCTCAAAAAACCGGACCGAGTCCAGTCAGTTATTTGCCCTGGGTAGGTGCCAAGGCTGGCTGCTTCAGTCCCCACTCGAGTCGCCCCCGACCCCACTTCAGCCCAGCCTGGGAAGTGTAAGGCACTTGGGAAGGAGCCGCGCCCAACACCCTAAGCCAGCGTCCTCCTGACCCCACCTGAGTCCTGTGCGCTTGCCGCAGCTCGTCCCTTAGTTCTCCTTGGACCGAGGGCGTGAAGTTGGCTGCGCCATCAGCACATGGCCCTCTCACTTTGGGGCTCACTGTCCTGGACACACAATCAGGGCTGGACGCCTCCAGCAGCCCCACGCTCCCTAGCCTTCACTCCAAGGCCCACAAGCCTGAAAACTTTGGCAACTTCGGAAGTAGGGACCTCGTGATACAATCTGAAAACAACTATTTAAAACTTCTTTTTTCTCAAAAAAACTCAAGTAATTTTCGGCTTGCAAAATCTATAAATTCAGTCCAATATCAATGAAAATCCCAGCGGGATGCTGACACTTGAGAAGCTGATTTGAAAGTTCATCTGAAAGAGGAAATACAAAGGAACTCTGAAGATGATTTCAAAAAGCTCCAAAAAGACTTCAGTAATTCATATAGAAAATCCAGAAAGATTCATGTTTATGTGGAAATTTAGTATTAGAGGAGGCCTCTCAAAGCCAAGATGGAAGGTCAACAAAGGCTTTGGGGAAAACTCACGATCCATTTTGAAACCAATGTTAGAATCTTCTTATCATTTGCAAGAATGAACAACAGGTGTATTAAAGGGCTAAACATTTAATACATCTATAAAAGTTTTAGAGCCAAATATGGAAGAATATTTTTAAAATCCCATGGTGAAGAAGGCTTTTAATAAGCAGGAAACAAAACCTGGAAACCATAAAGGAAATGACTGACAGATTTGAATATTGCAAAAACTAAATGAATGGCTCCTTAAACAAATTAAAAGACAAATTGCAGGCAGGGAAAAAATAGGTTACAATAGAAGTAATGTGCCAATGGTTAATATCTGTGTTGCATAAACATGTCTTTCTAACCAGTAAGAAAAGAATAGGAAATGGGTGAGGATTTAACAGGCAATTCACAGACCACAAAGTAACCAGCCCCTAAATGGGAAAATATCCTCAACCTCACTAGTAATCAAGGAAACAAATTTAAAAGATGATACATTTCTCACTTCTCTCCTTGTGGCCGTATTCCACCAGTGACTGTACAGCCTGTTTTTACTTAACATAAGCATAGGTTAATAAATACAGGGCTTACCATGTTAATATCTTCTTTCTGTGGATACATAACCACCTATTTTATCATTCCCTTTGTGACTGAAATTGCATTTCTTTCTGTAAACCAAAAAGTATCTAAGACAGGTCTCAATCAATTTAGGAGTTTACTTTGCCAAGGTTGAGGACACATCCAGGGAGAGAGGTCTGTGTCTTTCTCCAAATGTGATTTTAAGGGCTTCCGTATTTAAAGGGGAAAAGCTGGCTGAAGGGGACAGAGGGAGGGTGTGGTCTCATTACTGAATCCACATGTTGCAAGAGAAAAGGAGCATGTAGGGGAGTGGTCAATTAATTATGTGTTCATCCCGTCCTCAGTAAATTGGCTCTTTACACAAAGATGAGGTGAACGCAGAGTGGAGATCTTTAACCTTTTATCTGTCTCTATCTGCTTAGGAAGAATAGGAAAGGCAGCTTCCTGCAGACTCTGCTTTCAGTTTACTTTTTTTTCTTTTGGCAGAGGGAATTGAGGTCCCAAGTTTTTATTTTCCTTTCACATTTCTATTTTGCTTTTTTAATGCTCTGCTGCTGTAAGTTTCCTTATAGCACATTCCCAGGTTAGAATCTCATAGTGGGGACTGCCAGCTCTCAGGGAATGCACAGGGATGCTAGGATGCAGACAGGCAAGCCCAGCTCCAGGGCTGCACCTGTGGACCCCACCCCAGCCCAGCCCCAGGAAGAGGGGGGTCTGTCTGTCCCTGATTGGCCCACCAGTGCCCTCTGGTTCTTCAACAGTTATTTCTAACTTGTACATCCTGTTTGCCCTATTAGGGTGCCCCTTCCTTCCTTCCCTCCCTCCCTCCCTCCCTCCCTCCTTCCTTCCTTCCTTCCTTCCTATTTTTTTCTGTCTTACAAGAGTTCCTTTTATAGTTTGTCATTTGCCATTGTATGTGGCTAAATCTGTCAAACTTCAGCACTATGTTTTCCAGCATTGTTGCCAGGCTTAGCCTCTGTTCCAAGAGTACAGAAACATCCACCTGAATTTTCTCCTAGAACTCTCACAAGCCATGGTACTTTCTGCTTTGGAGAGGAATGACCCAATTCCCTTCAGAATCTGGAAGGGAACAGAACTGGGTCACTTTCCATGTTATTTGGCAGTTTTAAAGTGTATGTCGCATATACATTTGATGTGGCCATTTGACAGAGCTACTTCCAAATTGTCGTATAAAATTAGCCTTGTCGAAATGTCTCATTCTGTACTTTTACCATTTTAAAAATCTTTTTTATCTGTATCCATTTTCATCTTGTTAGAGGCCACTGCCTTCAGAGAAGGTGACAGAGGGCCATGTCTGAAACATGCTCCCACAACCAGGAACCCTCAGCAGCTGCTGGAGAAGAAAGAATGGAAAGACTCCTGAGCAAGTGGAGGAAAAGGCACATGTGGCCCTGGGGAGGGGCTCCCGCAGGAAGGGGCGGTGCCCTTGCCCTGTCCTCCGAGCCTCCAGGTGGCGCCCCACCCAAGATTCTGGAGAATGGCGGAAACCTACTCTCAAGGAAATGACCGAGGGCATGGCGACCTGGAGACCAGAGCAGCCCATGATATTTTTTAATAAGGGCAGAAATAGGAGACCTGCAAAAGACCCCTGAAAATAATCCCTGGAAGCTGTGAAACATCAAACTGACGCTTCAAAAAAGAGGGCCAGCTTAGCGGAAGAAAAGCTTGAGAAGCATCCAGAACAATGTAGGTGGAGAGGCTAAGAAGAAAGAGGAGCCCACATGGAATGAATAACCAAGGTCGGGATGGAGGAAGGTTCACCAGAACTGGAAGGACTGAAACTGGACATAGAGATAATTAAAGAGTGTTCTTTAAAACTGTCACGACTTGGGCTGGTGAGTAAGTAAACTGCAAATGAGCGTCCCTAAAGCACAGCAGTGACGCTCCCCGGAGGAGGGAAGGAGGCCGGGGCTGCCACTCTTCCAGCTGGCTGCCTCCCTGCTTTCGACATTGAGCTGTGCTTTCTCCAGACTCATGGATGTCCCCGGGCTGGTTGCATCTGTGACCAGGACTCTGCCACCTGCCCATGGCTGGCTGATCAGCTGGTCACCCAGGAATGTGAGGGATGAACAGAGGCCTAGAACTCAAGCTCCATGGGTCACCGGGAGATGAGGTTTCAAATGTCATGCCTGGGCCAGCCAGCCAGGTGCCCTGCTGTCCTGATCCCTGCTCCTTGCCAGGCTTAGCCCCCTCTTCCTTCACCCTAGAAGTCCCCGAGTCCCCCTCAACAAACGCCGTCCCCCCACTTTCTGTGGCCTGCTGCCAGCACAGCTCGCCTGATTCATTCCGTCTACACCCTAAGTGCCCACGGAAGTGGCCAAAACGGTAAAACTACAGAGGAGCATTCATTCCAGTCCTCAGGGCAGGCCCCTCCTTTGTACCCTGCTGTTCGGTCAGTTTCTTCTTCCTCCACTTCCCAGGATGTGGAGCAGATTCCCTGTGACATGATTACCTGGCAGGCCAGGTCCAGAATAGTTAATAGCTCACTGACTGGCTCCGGGAGAGTTCGGGGCTGGGGTCCCAAATCCCACACCGGCTATTCATTAACAGGTGGGAAGAGTTCCGCCACTTCTGAGGAATTAGCAGGCTCCCAGGTGACTCTAAGTCACTCCAAGTGACTCGCCATTCCCCATAGACTCAGCCACAGGGCCAACAGTTTCTATTGCTTGTCTTTCCCTCCAGAAAACCTCCTCCGGGCCAGCTCACCTGCCCAGCTCCTGCTCCGCCCCACCAGAGGGCTACAGTTAAAGAAGGGAAAGTGGCTAATTGACTAAGTGATTAACTTGAGGAATGTTTATTGAACACCTACTGTGTGCCAGGTGCTGTTCTAGATTTGAGATACAAAACAGGGAAAGAGAAGGCCCTGCTCTCATAGACAGGTGTTTGAAGAGCAGGGTCGATAAACACAGGGGTCAATGAAGAGCATTCCCGGCAGGAATAATCACTGCAGAGGAAGGAGGATGAACTGAGGAAAGAGAGCTAGCGAGCAGCAGTTGGGGAGGCGTCCCTGGGGTTGAGTCTGGGTGAGCGGGCGGCGGGGAAGCAGCCAGTGCTTAGCAGGGGAAGACAGGGCAGGGGCGAGGCTCGCAGAGGGAGACAAAGAGGACCTTTCGGAGGTTAGTAGATGGCAGGAGAGGCAGGGGAGGCTGAACCCAGGTGAGGAGCCATTGCAGGGGTCCGAGGCAGGAGAGGACAAACCTGATGGAGTTTTGAAAAGGCTTGGTTATCTGCCTGGTGGAGAACAGATGATGGGACAGAGGGAGAAAAGTGATGGACTGAGGATAGATTCTGGAGGCAGAGCAAACAGCGGAGCATGAAAGTAACAGAGAACCAAAGATGTCTTTTAGGCCAGGGGCGGTGGCTCACACCTCTAGTCCCAGCACTTTGGGAGGCTGAGGTGGGAGGATCACTTAAGCCTAGGAGTTCAAGACCAGCCTGGACAACATAGCAAGACCCCATCTCTAAAAAAACAAATTTAGCCAGGTGTGGTGGTACATACTTGTAGTCTCAGTTACTTGGGAGGCTGAGGTGGGAGAATCGCTTGAGCTGGGCATGTTGAGGGTGTGATGAGTCATGATTGTGCCACTGCACCCCAACCTGGATGACAGAGTGAGGTCCTGTCTCAAAAAGAAAAGATGATGAGTTCTTGGTTTGGGACCATTTTCTGACCTGAGGAGAAGCAGGCTTCCTGGTGAGTGGAATCTCGAGCTCTGTTTTGGCCAGGTTACATTCCAGGCGCCTCCCCAGACTCTGGGAGGAGCTGTGGAGGACCCCAGACATGTCTGTGGGGATGAAGCATTTCTGGCCTGTGTAAGCACACACCTGGTGGCCACAGGGCCTGGACTGTCTGGGAGAGGCCTGATTTGAGATGTGTCATCATCAGATTATAAATGCCTCTCACCCCAGGGCTCAGGTAGCCCCTTCCCTGTCCCTCCAGAAGACCCTGCAGAAAGTGCTCATGGTGGTGCCGTCTCATCCACAGTACTTGTTCCTAAATCAGCACAAGCTGGATTCCAGCAAGGGCCACGGAATATGCTTGGAGGGTGACACACACACTGCCCACTGCCTATTTCTAGTCATGAACTCACTTTCAGAAGCATCTCATTTTGAGATAATTTTAGACTTACAGAAGAGTTGCGAAAGAGGCCTCCCCACCCCCAGCCTCTTCTCAGGGTGGCATTCCACTCCTCACAGTGCATTTATGAGAGCTGAGACTCACCTCGCCATGTTCCCAAGAGCTGGATGACAGGCAGTGCCCTCCTCTGTCCCAGCTCCCACATGCATTTGGCGGTCACCTCTCTCTGTCTCCTCCTGTGGCAGGGTCTCAGCCCTCCCTTGCCTGTCATGGTGCTTTTTAAGAGGATGGGTCTGTCGCTTTGTGGACAGCCCCTTCACCTATTTCTGCCTGACATCTTCCCTGTATTGGACTGAGGCAATGCCTTTTTGGCAATGCCACCCAAGTGGTGTGCCTTCTCAGTGGGCCAGACCAGTGGGTGCGGGCTGTCAGTGTGCCTTGTGCCTGGTCATGCCAACCTTGATCTCTTGGTTAGGGTGGTGCCTGCCAGGGTTCTCCCCTGTCAACTCGCTGTTTTTCCTTTGTAACCATTAAATATTTGAAGAGATGCTTTACGGCTACACAGAGACACTGTTTATGGCTTAGATCTCTGTCTGCTAATTCTACTGTCCACTGGTAACGTTGCCTCAGCCATGCTCCCTGCAGTCCTCTGATGCTCATCATCTTCATCTTTCATTCCTTCCACATGTATTAATTGCAATTCATCTGTAAGAAAGAAGTTAACTGACTTTTAAATGTCAATAATTAAACTGCACACCAGTTGACAGCCCGTGGGGCAGGAGGAAGAACAAGGCCTCTAGTCCAAAGGGTGGCTCGAGTCACTTTTTAACTGAGCACTTTTCTGTGCTTGCAGGTTGACCGTTGGTTGCCTTTGGCCTTTCTGGTTTGCCCCGTCTCTGCTGCTGAGGTCAGCAGCCCAAGAATGAGCCTTGCACGGGCTCTGGGGGCCCTCTCCAGAGAGCAGAACCGGGTTCCTTCTTTTCCTTCCAAGCATCTCCACTCCCTTTGCCCTGCTGCTAGGAAGAAAACTCTCTACTCCTAGAGCCAAGTCTTTTGCCAGTGGCCTTGCCCCTCCATACACACACACACACACACACACACACACACACACACACACGTGCATACACACATATACACATGCAAAAATACAAGTGCACACATATACACACACATACACAGATACACATAAACAGGCAGGCATGGACACACATGCATGTACACATGCACATATAAACACACTACACATACATGCATACATATACATGCACATGCCTACACTTACACACATACACATACACACTCATAAACACATTCACACATACATTTGCACACACAGTACACATACATACTCAAACATACATACACACACGTGCATGCCTATGCATGCATAGATACACGCATACATGTATATATGTGCATATGTACATACATCTATGGATGCATATACATACATAATACACATATTCATGAGTGCACACATATATGCATAAGCATGCACACATATCCACATGCACATAGATACACATATATGCACATGAGCATGCACGCACACATGTATACACATGCATATACATACATACACACATACATTTATGCTCATACAGAACTACATACATATATACATATATACTCCAATAACAGCTGTCAGATCATTGTTTTTAAACAGCAAACAATCACAGAAGACAAAAACAGCTTAGGTCTTCTATAGCTTGCCAGGTCCTTACAACAACTTTAAGGGCAGTACAGTGACCACCCACTTTGGCAGATGAAGAACCTCTAGCTTCCACGGCCCAAGCCTACACCTCTAGTGAGGGCAATGCTGGGAACTACATCCAGGCCTTTGCTCAAAGCCTGTCTCCTTCCCCAGTCACCACATGCTGCTCTAAGCTTAGTTTCCAGGTTGGTTTAGTCAAAAGGCCCAAACCAACTCAGGATACAAAGTATGACACTGACGCTACAAAGGCATCCACATTTGCATCCTGAGCGCCATGGCCAGATCAGTGCCTCCTCCCCTCCCTTGGCATCCTCCCCTCCACCCAGAGATGTGATCAGCTTTACATGGCCACCAACAAGTGAGACTGCCTGTCCCTTGACAAAGATGATATGCTTGGCCAAACTTTAGTCAGGCTTCTGAAACTTCCCTTTGACTCATTTGTGCACTTCCTTGCAAAATCCAGATTTGGCAAGAACAAAGCTGTCAGTTTGGCAAGGACTCCTTGTCCTTCATGTCAGATCAGATTCTTCACCCACCACCATCCCCCAGGTGATGCTGGTCATGCTGACCTGTCTTCATCAAGAACACTGTTAGGTTGGCTTAGCCAGGAACCTCCTTACCCCTGATGCTTCCTCTTAGTCATTTTCCATGCACTGACCCCAGTCTGGCTCCATGGTTATAAATTCTGACTTGTCTGTGGTATATTGAGAGTGGAGCTCAATTTCTCTTCCCCACTAGGCAATCCCATTGCTGTTGTCCCTGTACCTATCACAATGGTCCTGAATAAAGCCTACCTTGCCATGCTTTAACAAGCGACATTGAATAATATTTTGTTTAACATCCCACAGTGTCACTAACACTGGGTGTTACTCATCTTTCATGTTTCTCAGCCTGAGGGGGGCTTGAAAAATCCTAATGTCATCTTTAACATGTGCTAAATTTATATGTTCGCACTTAGTTTATATAAGATATCTAAATATTTAATGTAACAATGTAACTGGGGTGACTTGTACTCTTAATCTGCCAAATTATATTTCTTAGCAATTTAGATGCCTTGTCTTTTCATGATTGGCCTGCAGCCTAGGAATTAGCACCCAGCATGCCTAGGGCTGTGGCTTGAATCTGCAAGTCCAGTCGAACTTGGGAGTTGAGTTATACTCCCTAAACTTCTGATACCTTACCGCCAAAGTATAGAAAACACAGTAACTACTTCAAAAGTTTGTTCTGCAGGGAATACAAACTAATTCATTAAGGCAGCTTGCATTCTCAAATAGGAAAAGCTGGCAGCTGTTACTGCCCATTATTTTGGAGGATTGTTCATCTCCTTTCTTCTTAGTTTGTAAAAGCTATGTATATACTTAGGGTATTAACTTTGTGATGCAAACATTTTTATTTTCTAGTTGATCATTCTTTAGTAACTTTCTCTTTTGTTTTGTTTTGTGTTTGAGATGCAGGGTCTTGCTATTTTGCTCAGGCTGGACTCGAACTCTGGGCTCAAGCGATCCTCCCACCTCAGCCTCCCAAGTAACTAGAACAGCAGGCATGTGCCACGCGCCTTAGTAATTTTCTGTGTGGTGATTAATTCTAAACTTAATTTTTAAAATTTTGTTAGTTAAATCTAGCAATGTCTTCTTTTATAGTTTCTAGCTATAGTGTTATACTTACCCTGTTTTATATTTGTTAAAAGAGTCACTTAATTGTTTTTTTTCCAGCACCATATTTTAAACAGCCTTATTTTTATGCTTATGTAATGAATCTGGAATTTATTTTGATGTAAGATAACCTGTAATGTATCTAACTTTAACTCCAAATGATAAGCCTGTTGACTTAGCACTACTTTTAAATTAATTTATTATTGCCCCACTAGTAGAACATTACTTTCTATCATATACTAAATTTTACATAAATTTGAATCCATTTATCGGTTCACAATCCAGTTTATTCTTTTTTTATTTCAATCATTTTGGGGGAACAGGTGGTTTTTGGTTACATGAATAAGTTCTTTAGTGGTGTTTTCTGAGATTTTTGTGCACTCATCACCCAACCAGTGTACACTGCACCCAATGTGTAGTCTTTTATCCCTCACCCCCTCACTCTCACAGCAAGTCCCTGAAGTCCATTGTGTCATTCTTATGCCTTTGCATCCTCATAGCTTAGCTCCCACTTATAAGTAAGAACATATGATATTTGGTTTTCTCTTCCTGAGTTACTTAACTTATTCATTATTCAAGGCCTCCAGCTCCATTTAAGTTGCTCAAAGGCCGTTATTTCATTCTGTTTTATGGCTGAATATATTCCATGTTTACACACCACATTTTCTTTATCCATCATTGAGTAAAGATGCCCATCATTGGTTAATGGGCATTTAGGTTGGTTCCAAATTTTTGCAATTGTGAATTGTGCTGCTATAAACATGCATGTGCACGTGTCTTTTTCATATAATCACCTCTTTTCCTCTGGGTAGATAACCAGTAGTGGTATTGCAGGATCAAATGGTAGTTCTACTTTTAGTTCTTTAAGGAATCTCCATACTGTTTGTGATTGTACTAGTTTACATTCCCACCAGCAATGTAGAAGCTCTCCCTTTTTACCACATCAATGCCAACATCTATCATTTTTTGATTTTTTAATTATGGCCATTTTTGCAGGAGTAAAGTGGTATCTCATTGTGGCTTTGATTTGCATTTCCCTGATAGTGCTGTTGAGCAATTTTCATATGTTTGTTGGTTGTTTTTCTATATTCTTTTGAGAATTGTCTATGCATGTCCTTATCCCACTTTTTGGGATTATTTGGGTTTTTTTTTTTTTTTTTTCACTGATTTGAGTTCCTTGCAGATTCTAGATATTAGTCTTTTGTTGGATGTATAGATTGTGAAGATTTTCTGCCACTCTGTGTGTTGTCTTTTACTCTGTTGATTATTATTACTAATATTTGCTGTGCAGAAGCTTTTTAGCTTCATTAAGTCTCATTTATTTATTTTTTGTTCTTGTTGCATTTGCTGTTGGGTTTTTAGCCGTGAATTCTTCATTTCAGCCAATGTCTAGAAGAGTTTTCTGATGTTATCTTCTAGAATCTTTATGGTTTCAGTGCTTAGATTTAAATCTTTGATCTATCTTGAGTTGGTTTTGTATAAGGTGAGAGATGAGGATCCAGTTTCATCCTACATGTGGCTTGCCAATTATTTCAGCATCATTTGTTGAATAGGGTGTCCTTTCCTCACTTTATGTTTTTGTATGCATTGTTGAAGATCAGTTGGCTGTAAATATTTGGCTTTATTTCTGGGTTCTCTATTCTGTTCCATTGATATATGTGCCTAATACCAGTACCATGTTGTTTTGGTAACTATAGCCTTGTAGTATAGTTGGAAGTCAGGTAATGTGATGCCTCCAGATTTGTTCTTTTTGTTTAGTATTGCTTTAGCTATGTGGGCTCTTCTTTGGTTCTATATAAATTTTAGGATTGTTTTTTCTACTTCTGTGAGAAATTATGATGGCATTTTGACGAGAATTGTATTAAATCTGTAGATTGCTTTTGGCAGTATAGTCATTTTCACAATATTGATTCTACCATCCATGAACATGGGATGTGCTTCTGTTTGTTTGTGTTATTTATGATTTCTTTCAGCAATATTTTGTAGTTTTCCTTGTAGAGATCTTTCACTTCTTTGGTTAAGTATACTCCTAAGTGTGTATGTATTTATTTATTCATTCATTTTGCAGCTGTTGTAAAAGGAATTGAATAATTCCTGTTGTAAAAGGAATTATGAGTACTGCTGTACTCATAAGAGGAGATGACCACCCTGACATGCAGGTCACAGGGAGAAGGAAGCCATCTGCAAACCAAGGAGAGAGGCCACAGGAGAAGCCCACCCTGCAGACACCTTGATCTTGGACTTCCAGGTTCCATGACTGAGAGACGACAGAAGTCTGTTGTTTGAGCCCCTAGTCTTTGATATTTGTCATGGTAACCCAGGTAAACTTATATGGGGTATGTGTGCTCCCACGTGTGGCAACATACCTGGTAGCATGGGCCTCAGAAGCCAGCTGCCATGAGGGGAGGCTCCAGGAGCCCTGCAGAGGGGTGAATCATCCTGCTGTGTATTAGCAATGGGGGCTCTGAGGACCCAGGGGCTTTGGACCACAGTGAGTCAGGTTCCCCTCACCACAACCAGGGAACATTAGAGCAGGGTGGCCCCAGTTTCAGGAGTGATTGCTGTGGTGGGCAGGAATGAGGCCATCCAACCCCTGAGCTGCTTCCTTCCCTGGCTGCAGCATCCTGTGCCTGTAACAACTGGACCCTACCGCCTCACAGCTCAGGCTGGCCCTCACCAGCACTGCCATCTGCCCTGTGCAGTGCATCCTCCCAGCAGGGACAGGTCAGCCCTTACCTGGGGACTACTGGGTGTCCCCGAAGGCAGGCCCAGAGTGTTGGGTGTCTTCCTCCACTGCACAGTAGGTGTGGGCAGTGATAGCTGGACAGGCATCCTCCCATGGCTCCCCATCTCCCCTGTGACCCCTTGCTCACAGCGTGCATCTTTCTGGCTTCCCTTTTCCCGTCCCTATGCTCTGTGGGCTCCTCACTTGCAGTCCTCCTGCAAGCAGAGCCCCAGATTCTGAGCTCTGTGCTGCCCTCACCCCTGTGAAAGCCCTACCTGGCTGAATGGCGTCATTGACTTCCTCCCCAGACCCTGAGCAGCAGCAGTGTGGAGGCTAGACCCAGCCTGGTGACTGGAGCAGGATCAATAGATGGATTAGTGGAGCCAGTGGGTCTTTGCTCTCCCAGAATTCCAAGCAGATGCAAATACACCTGGTAGAGAAAGCACGAAGAACCATCCTCCATCCTTAATGCACAAAGGGCCTGCTGAACTCCAGGCCAGGGCAAGGCTTGAGGGCAGGGAAGGGATCCAGGCCACACATCACTGGGTGCAAAAGGAGAACAAAGAGAGGGTCCAGGTGAAGGTCACACACAGGAAACTCACAAAGCCTCACATTATGGACCAGGCTTTGCTGGAACACGGGAAGTTTCACTTTGCCTGCTGTGACCCTGTTTCCGTGTCTGTTTGTTCTGTGGATAAATCAGTGAATGCTCTGGACCTCCCCTTCCCGCACTCTGAAACTTTTCTTCCTGCTCCATCAAAATGTACCCATGCAGGGTTTCAGTCCTCAGGGCTCTCTGTGCAGCTGCCAGGGCCCATGAGCACAAGGTTTTGACACTGAGAGCAAAGCCGAGCATCACGTGTTTCGCTTTCTTGCTAACAAGGAATGAAGTCCAGGAATTCCAGACCTTGTTTTGCTAATTGTAGAGGCTCTCCAGATAGGGATGGCTTCCCAGCTGCCCTCAAATCAGATCTGCTCTGCTGACTGGCAGGCCTAGGAGAGAGCAGAGAGGCAGACATTGAAGAAACAAAACAAGAAAACATACAAGAGCTGCAGAAAGAGGAGTTTACAGAGCACTGTAGTAATAATAAAACAGGACTCATGTCGCCACACACACACTCTCACACTCTCTATTTTCTATTTCACTTATTTCCATTCTAATCTTTATTACTTTGTTTCTCTCTCTCTTTCTTCTTTCTTTTTTCTTTTTCTTTTCTTTCTCTTTTTCTTCCTTTCTTTCTTTTTTTTAGACAACGCTCACGCTTGTTTCCGAGGCTAGAGTGCAATGGCACAATCTCAACTCACTGCAACCTCTGCTTCCGGGTTCAAGCAATTCTCCTGCCTCAGCCTCCAGAGTAGCAGGGACTACAGGCATGCGCCATCATGCCTGGTTAATTTTTTGTCTTTTTAGTGGAGACAGGGTTTCACCATATTGGCCAGAATGGTCTTGAACTTCCCACCTCAGGTGATCTGCCCACCTCAGCCTTTCAAAGTGCTGGGATTACAGGCATGAGCCACTGCACCTGGCTCTGCTTTCTTTAAACTTACTTTGCTCTTCTTTTGCTAGTGTCTTAAGGTGAAAAATAAGGACATTTATTATTATTTACTTATTCCAATATAAGCATCAGTGCTATAAATTTTCTCTAAGTACTTTAATATCATCCTCAAGTATTAATATGTTATGTTTTGATTTTATTTAGTTCAAAAGACTTTATAATTTTTAAAAAACTATTGCTTTGCCCATGGGTTGTTTAAAAGTGTGTTACTTACTTCTCAAATACTTGGGGTTTCCTAGGTTATCTTTTAGTTATTGATTTCTAATTTAATTCCATTGTAATCTGAGAATAGACTTTATGTGAACTTGGATCCTTTAATATTTATTGGGATTGTTTTATGGCCCAGAATATGGTCACTCTTGGTAAATGTTTGCCATGCACTACACAAAGATATCTGTCTGCCTACTGTTGCTGAATTGAGTGTTCTATAAATGTCAATTAGGGCAAGTTTGTTTATTGTGTTATTTAAGGCTTCTATATTGTGGCTGATTTTCTGTCTATTGCTTTTATCAGTTATCAATTATTGAGGTCAGTGTATTTAAATGTTAGACTATAATTGCAGATTTATCTATTTCTCCTTGAAGTTCTATCACTTGCTGGCTGGTGTATTTTGAGGTTCTGTTATTAGGTGCACAAATGTTTTAGATTGTTACTTTTCCTGATGAGTTGGTTCCATTAATAATAATAAGAAGAAAAAATTAACTTTTTTATTTCTGGTAATATTCTTTGCTCTGAAATTGGTTTGTCTGTTATTCATATATAATAGCTATTACACATTGCTTTTTATGTGTGTTAGCATGGAATATGTTTTTCCATCCTACCACCTCTTACTTGTGACTTTATTTTTGAAATGGATTTCTCATAGTAGCATACACTTGAGTCTTGCTGTCTTATCCAATCTAGAAATGTCTTTTATTTGGAGTGTTATGACCATTTGCATTGAATGCATTTATTGATATAGGTAGGTTTAAATCTGCCATTTTGCTACTTGTTCTCTATTTGTCCTGTCTATTTATTTTTGTTTAATTGAGAACTTTTTATTATTTCACTTTCTCTCTTTTGTTGGCTTATAGCTATACCTCTGTTATTTTAATGATTGCTTTAGAATTTTTAGTAAACATCATTTATTACAGGTCACCTTCAAGTGATATTATGCCCCTTCATTTACATTAGCCTTTACATTAGCCACAATACATTGTTATTACTTTTGGTCCATCAATTAGCTCTTGAAAAGATTCAGATAATAAGAAATAAGTATTATACATTTCCCACATAGTTACCCTCAGGCCTCTTCATCCTTTGTATGAACTCATCTTTTCATCTAGTATAAGTTTCCTTCCACCTGAAAGACTTCTGGTAGTATTTTTTGATGAGTGGTTCTCTTGGTAATTCTTTCAGCAACTGTTTGAAAGTTTCTTTACTTTGCCTTTGTTTTTTTTGCTGAGTATAGAATTTTAGGTTACCAACCCTCCCCCATCCTCTGCTCCTTCAGCATTTAGATGGTATTCCACTGTTTTCTCATTTGCACTATTTCCAACAAGAAGTATGGTGTTATCCTTATCTTTGTCCCTCTGTATGTAATATGTCTTTTTCTATGGCTCCTTTTAAGGTTTTTTAAAATTACTGCTTTTAAACAATTTGATCATGATGTACCTTGGTGTCATTTTCTTTATATTTCTTGTGCTTGAGGTTTGTTGATATTCTTGCATCTGTGGGGTTAATAGTTTATATAATATTTTTAAAAATTTCAGCCATTGTTTCTTTATGTATCTTTTTTTTTACTCAACTCTCTCCTGTTTGGGAACCCTAATTAAGTATTTGTTAGGTTCTTGAAGTTTTCTCTGATGGACTGTTTATTTATTTTATATTTTTTATCTCTATGTATCACCTTATATTATTTCTTTTGCTGTGTCTTCAATTTCATTCATCTCTTCTTCTGCAATGTGTAATTTGTCATTAACTAAATTTCTCGTCTCGAACATTGTAGTTTTTATCTGCAGAAGTTTGATTGAGGTCCCTACTTGAGCTTTTAGACATGTAGAATACAACTATAAATATTTTAATGCCTTAGTCTGATAATTCCAATGTCTGTGTCAGTTCTAAGTTGCTTTTGATTGTTTGATTTTTCTTTATTAAGGGTCATATTTTTTGCTTCTTTGTATGCCTGAAGATATTTTATTGGGTACCAGACATTGTGAATTTTACCATGTTTGTGCTGGCTTTGTATTTCTATGAAAATTCTTAAATTTTGTTCTTGTACTCAGTTAAGCTATTGGGAAGCAGTTTAATCATTTCAAGTATTGTCTTTTGAATTTGTTATTGATGCAAGCCCATCAGTAGATAAATGCTACTCTAACAAATCTGAAAGACAATGCCTGAGCACAGTACCGAATGCCGTGTGAATTAAGAGGTTTTCTACACTAGCTGGTGGAAACAGGCGCTATATGGACCTATGTGAGCTGTATCAGCCCCAGGCACTGTTTCCTCTAATCCTTTCTAATGGTCCTTCTCCTAACCTCAGTTCTTTTTCTCATATACGAGCACGGACATGTTTACTGCTGATTACTTGAGGAAAATTCTCTGAAGATCTTCAGGGTTCTCTTCTTTGTTTCTCTGAGTTTCTCCTCCCAGCGCCTCTATCTGGAAATACTCTCAAGATGTATTGAGAGTATTTCCTCTATCTGGAAATATCTCAAGATGTAAGTTGGCTTTCCCTTATTCGATTTTCATCATTCAGGAATCACTGTCCTTCACAGCTTGACATCTGAAGTTTTGAATGTAATTGTTTCTTATATTTTGCCCAGGTTTGTTATTGCTTGATGCAAGAGGGAAAATTAAGTCCCTACTTTCCCATGTTGGTTGGAAATGGAAATCTGAGAAATGCTTTTGAAATTCACTGAGTCTGAGCTAGGAATGCTATTGGCTGTAAGTAACAGACAATGTGACTAACTATACCAAAACCTTTTAATGTTTACTCATGTGGCAGTCACCACTAACTAATCAATCCTTAACATGTCAAATGTTACTTGAGCACACAGATGTCCAAGTAGAGTCTACCTTTCTCAGTCCCCCCAGGTAGTAGATGTGGTCAAGTGACTAAGTTCTGATAGATGGAAGTGGTGCTTACAACTGCTAGGGTGTGTTAAAGAGAGAAGGCCTGCTCATCTCCTCTCCTTTTCTCCACCCTGCTGGCTGGAACCACATGTGATGGCTGGGGCTGAAGCAGCATCTTAGGCCACACGATGAAGGCTGCAGGTTGAACCTGGTCCCTGAAATTTGTGGAACCATGTTTTCATCTGTAGCCTAGATTCCTATAAGAAATAAACTTATATTTTGTTTAACATCATCGATTTAGGCTTTCTGTAACTCACATCCTAAACAGTCCAACAAATACAAATAAACAAGAATCACAAAGGCAGATGAGTCTCCCAGTTGGCCCATAATGTAGGAGTGCTGTGAAGAACTCAGCTCCTTTCATGATTATCTTCTGCCCTCCTTAGCATGTTGACATTTTGTTTTCATGTTTGACACCTCAGGGTTGCAAATGGCTGCCACAGATCCAAGCATCACATCCATGTTCAAGGCAAAATAGAAGAAAATGAACATCCCCTCCATTCTCATCTGATATCTGTCTCTTATCAAGGAAAAACAAAACAAAACAAATGGCTTCCCAGAAGTCCCTTTCACATTTCATTACTCAAAGCTGGACTATCTGGTCACGCTTACTGCAAGGGAGGCTGGGAAATGAATGAGCTGCCTTTCTAGCCTCTGATGTGGGAGGAAGGCAAGGGAGAAAGTTTTTGGAAGAAGTTGCTGGGTTGGGCAGCCAACATCTGCCCCATATAGTAGGGATTACGGTCATCTTAAAGGTGAAAGATTTGAAAAGCTGGATGTCTTACCACAGACTCTTTTTGTGGTGGGGTCTGGAAGGGAGAGAAGAAGGAGGAAGAGAGGAACATTTTCTTTAGACTGTGATTTTCCAGCTCTGAGTGTGCAGGAGATTTACTGAACGGAGTTGTGTGGACAAGTCCAGGCACATTATGCTTCAAGTGGCTGAAGAGGCTCTCGCAGGTCACTTTGACCACACAAGTGGTTCTTCACTCCCTGGCTTCACTCCCTGTCCTTCTGTCCTTCACTCCCTGGCTTGGAGGCTAATCCCTGGGACAGATGTAGCACTACAGCTTCTTCATGGAACTTCATCCCCATAGGGTCTCAGATGCTCAGTTTTCAGAAGAAACTTTCATCGCATGCATTGTACTGAGGAGTCAAAAGGCCTGGGAAGTGGGTTATTTTGGTATCAGAAGCACTCAGAAGTGCTCTGAGCACCTCTCACAGAGCACTTCTCTCCCTGCCCAGGGATGCACTTTCCTTTGAAGGACTAAGCACAGTTCTGGAGTCTTTACTCCCTTTGACAACTGGGGAAAAGAAAAGAATCCCAAGGACAGAAGTCCTGGTGGATATCACTTCGAAATCATATGGAGAAAAAAACCACACTGTGTCAGCTGTTCCCCACCCCTAAGATTATTTACTCCAAGAAAATAAATGTGTAACCCACATGTTGGCTGGTTGAACCTCACTCCATGCCTTAAAGAAGTCCAAAGGCCTCTGTGAGCTATCCGTGGGACTGTGGTCTCAGAGTAACCTTGGCCTCTGACTTTGACATGAAATGACCATTTTCTTTAACATACACACGTGAATACCTATACACATGCATGTGCACACACAGGTACACACATGTTCTACATATACACATGCACATGTACACATATGCACAAGCACACAAACACATGTACATGTGTGCACTGCCTGTTCACATGAAGCCCTGTGTGCTGAAGCTTTGGGAGCAAGAGGCTCACTGGGAAGTTGTCTGCACTGCAGAGTGACAGCAAGCTCCCCTGGTCTTCTGCTCAACTGGTTAGAAAGCAGCACTTTGGTCTCTTCCTCCAGGGCTTCTTGCTAGGCCTTGGGCCCGTGGCCTCAGCTGCAGCCACCATCTCTGGCAGTGGCACCCTTTTCTCTACCCTCCTCCACTGCACCCAAGCTGTCTCCTTGCCTTGCTTCAGGTAAATTTCTCCTCTGTGAATTGCCACATCCTTGAGTTTTGCTGGCACCATATTTTCAGGCTCCCATACTCCAGGCTGCTCTTAACCAGCTATCTTCCCAGCAAATGCTGCTTCCTCTCACAGGGCACTTCTGGTGACATCACCTCCCTTACATACCCAAAGGAGACAGGCCCTTCTGAGCAGCACAGATTCAGTGCCCCAAGCAGTGTCCATCAGCCTTCAGGACCCACCACATACCGCCTGAGGGACCAGGGTACACACTCCTCCCCCTCCCCCACCCCAAGGGACTTGACCACCTAGCACCCTTCCCAGGTCACCGGGCTCCTCCATGCCCAGCGTGGCACCATCAGGTGCCACGCCTCCAGCACAGGGCCTGAACGTGGGCCACCATCCAGCGGGCTCACAGGGACTCCCACTAAGAGGCAGACTGGGGGCTCAGGGGATGGAGGAAGAGCTGGACTACGGGAGAGGACGCAGACTGTGCAACAGGACATGTGCCCATGAAAAAAGGAGAGAAATGAGCAGGAGAGTGGGATGGCAGCCATGGGCAAGGTCCTAAGGGGTATTGTTAGAGAGCGGTGTAATATAGGCAGCTGACAACCCCCGCCACGGCCAGGGCTATAGCACCTCCTGCCTCCTCTCACTGCCACGGTGGAAGACTCAGCCTCACGTGAGTTTTCTTTGTTTCTTTTCTTGTGTTTGAGAAGTGGAACCAGCGTTAAAGACCAGGATATTTCACAGAAAGATCAAGATTTCTAGCTTGTCTTTAAGGACCAGCTCAGGTCGTGTTGGGCCGCTGCTGCATGGTGACAATCCGCTGACTAAGGAGGAGCCACCCCCTTGGTCTGGGCTGTGCATCCCCAGCTGGCCAGAGCCTACAGGCCCAGCGATTTCCTCTCCTGCTGCTAGATCTCCTCACTTAGTTCCCCAGGTGAGGCTACCTGAGCTCTAGACCCTGGTGAGAACCTCCTCAGCCCTCCTTGTCTGGACTCCATGTCTCCAGCTGCAGGGGTTTGGCTGCACCCGCAGCCCCATGCTAAGCACAGGCTGGGTCTGGGTGGGGGCTGGACAGATAGCCAGCATCCCAGCTACCAAGCTGGGTCCCTACCTTTTGGGGAGGAACGCCGTGGCATGGCTGGGATGGGGGCACATTCCTGGCCAGCTTGCCACTCTAAGCAGGGTGTTGATCTCCCTGAAGTGGACTCTGAGATGGCCAGGGACACACAGGAAGTATGCTGCCCTGGTGACTTTCATTGGTAGAGAGAAGGCAGGAAGCAAATATTGGTGGAGGACCCGTTGAGTCCAGCAGGGGCTCAAGATGACCCAAGATGGGGAGGCAGAGCCAGCCTTACTCCCTGGTGGCCATCAGCCACCGGAAGGACATGTGGCCTTGTGTGAGCCAGGTCTCTTCAGCCAAGGAAATCCCCCAAAGGCTGCTGGCAGCCAGGGGGATGAGCACCTCATTCCACAGGAGGGAGCTGAGCAGCACATCCCAGCATCTGCTGCAGGCGGCGCTGACACAGACCCCAGGGGAAATCCTCAGGTGTGACCGTGGTTCTGCGGCACTCGGCGGTTCTGGCTGCCCAGGTTCTCTGTCTGTGTAAGTCATGGCTTGGTGTGGCTGGTATTAGGGCATAGTGCGAAGGCCTCACAGGGTCATTTTTAGTGCAGCGGTTTAAGAACTCTCTCCCAGGGAGTGGAGTGAGACTCCTACATGGAAAGAAGTCTTTCTCCCTTATGGTGAGGAAGCTCTGGGACCATTTCCCCAAAAACGGCAGCCTGAGCTCTCCCTGTGGGTTCTCCAAGCAGAAGGAGGACTTCGTTCACATGCTGAGAAGTGTGCAGAGAGGGCCAGCACTGGCCTCGTGGCAGGACAGCTCAGCAGGGAGGCTGGGCTCCAGGGAAGAGTCTGGCCGGAAGCCAAGCCGTGGTAGTGATCAGAGAGAGGGGATCGCTGGCCCAGGGTGAGGGCCGTGCAGGGTGGGAGGGGTGTGGAAAGGGGAGAGAGAGAAAGGATGTGGTGCCATAAGACTCACATCCTTCTCAGATGTGTGGAGAGCAGGCATCGAAGGTGAGACAAGGCCAGTAATGGGTGCCACTGACTGTCCTAGGTGAGGTGTAGACCTGAGGGACACTGTGACGTCAGCAGTCAGTGAACTACTTGCATAAGAAATCTATAACAAAACAATGCATGAAAGAACCTCTGAAGGGGCAGGGGAATGGGGTAGCTGAGTAACTCTGGACACGAGTGGCGCCTCTGAGAGGAAAGTAGAAGGACTCTGCCCAGCCCTGCGCTCTGGCCGGTGAAACTGCTTCTCCCAGGTCAGCGCTGCTCACAGCACAATGCATGCATCCTGGGGCTGTGTGGTTAATTAGGGAAATGAGTGGCAGCCAGTGGGAGCAGGCTTCTCCTTGCTGCAGTGGGAGTCTCAGATAAGCACGGGGCAGAGCCCAGGATGGTGCGTGTGGAGGTGTCAGTGGGAACCTGTGTTTCAGTTTACCGCAGGTACAGACAGTCACATGCAGACAGTGACTTTATTAATCAGTGCACGCGTGTGTTTCTGTGCTAGTTGAGAGGGCCTAGAAGAAACGACACTCCCTAGCAAGGAGCACCACACACACTGACCTTCGTGTCTGTCTAAAACCATTCCCCACGTAAAACGAGATGGGCTCCTTAGGGAAATGGCTGGTTCTGGGGCTGTGTGGAGAATGTGCAAGATGATCCTGGTGCCTCTTGTAGTGCCAGAATGTCAGGAAGTGCTCAGAAAACAAAATCGCAGTCATAGGGGGCCCAGGAGCCAATGGAGAGAGTGCCCAATGGCCAAGGCGGGAGCAATTTGAGCAACAGAGTAAATACATAGTGTGGGACTGTAACCCTGAGTCTGTCCGTCCTGCTAAAATGTAAAACCACAGACAGGACAGTTCATCAAGAACAGAAATGCATATTTCCCAGGTTGGAAGGCCAAGGCCAAGGCACTGGCATTTGGCCTGGTGAGGGCTTCATGGTGTGCCCTCACCCTGCAGAAGGCAGAGGGGCAAGCCTGACACCACCCCCTCCATCAAGCCCATTTGTGGGGGCACCGATCGCCTCCCAGCAGGAGCCCTCCTGGCCTAATCACCTCTTAAAGACCTCATCTCTTAATACGGAATATTGGCAACACCTGGATTTTGGAGGCTCAGGTTTAAAACATAGCAAACCCGAAGTGTAAAGTACACATCCCTGAGATCTGGGGCCCAAGCTCCAAGTAACCCTTTTGCCCAGGCTTGGCTGCAGGCTCCGGCCCTGCTAGAAACTCAAGGACGTTTCACTGCCACTACTAAATGAGTGTGACCCAGCATTGGATAGCGCAGATGGCCCGTGCATAATGCGGTGACACCACAGCCCCTAGAAAGAGCCCTTACTAAGTTCAAAGTGTCCTCAGAGCAGGGAGTCTTAGTTTACTTGGGCTACCATAGCAAAATCAGAGACGGGGGTGTAAACAACAGAAACTTATTTCCCCATGGCTCTGGAGGCTGGAAGTCCAAGAACAAGGTGCCTCAGGGTTGACTTCTCCTGCAGCCTCTCCCCTTGGTTTGTAGATGCCACCTTCTCCCTGTGTCCTCAGATGGTCTTCCATCTGTGTGTGTCTGTGTCCTAACCCCCTTTTTTTAGACGTCTTAATGGATTAGGGTTTACCCCAATGACCTCATTTCACCCTAATCACATCTGCAAGACCCTGTCTACATATACAGTCCCATTCTTGGGTACTGGAGGTTAAGACCTCAACACATGAATTTTGGGGGACACAATGTGGCTCATAACAGGGGCTTCCACACACTCGCAAGCGCCTCTGTGCGCTATTCCCTGAATGATCTCCACCCTGCTGTCTCTCACCTGCGTGGAGTCCCACTTATCCATGGCCACCACGGCCCGCCCGGAGGCTGCTTTCTGCCAGGCACATCCATGTCCTGCACCAGCATCCTCAGGGTGGGGATGGTGTGGGGTCCCAGGCCAGGGCCGGGGAGGGTCTCCTTGAAGCCCCCACGCTCCCTACACCACTGGGCCCCTACAGCTCACCTGCCCAACATCTTCCAAGGTCCCTTTAATGCACGTTGGCCACTTCCAGCCATCACAGCTGCTCTGGAATCTCATCCTCATCCAGAGAAAGACAAAAAGAAACTCCCCAAACTCCAGAAGCTAGAGCCCAGGCCAAGGATTACAGGACCGAAAAGTCCCAGGGCATTCCTGCCTCCTTGATCCTCTTCCCAAATCAAGTACCGACTCTCCTTCAGGAGGGAGGAGAAGCTTCCACTGTCTGGAAGCAGGTAGAAGTTCAATCCTGGAAGGGGCTGGAGGTGTCCACCTCGGGTGAACCCTCTGCACATAGGGTCATGGCCAGAAATGGCCATGGCACCCACCAAAGCACTAAGTGTTTTTCCCATCTAACACAAGAACCCTCCTGCTTCATCCATGCTGGGCACCAAATACTATGTCGTCTCTCTAATTAAAACTTAAATTACAGCATCTATGAGTTTTCCAGGGCTGCTGTAACAAAGTACCATAGCCTGGGGGTTTCAACTACAGACATTTGCTTTCTCACAGTTCTGGAGGCTGCAAGTCCATGATCGAGGGGTGTGTGGACGGGTGGGTTCCCTCTAATGCCCTGAGGGCTGGTGTGTCCTGGGCCCTTGCCTGGCTTTTGCTGGTGGCTGGAGCCCTGCGGCATTGCTGGCCTCCAGCTCATGTTCACGTGCCATTCTCCTTGTGCATGGCAGCTCCAAACTCGCCTTTTATGAGGATCCTCATCACATGGGATTCAGGGTTGTTATGGGCTGAGTTCCACCTTCCAAAATTCATGCATCTAAGTCCTAAGCCCCAGGACCTCAGAATGGAACCAAATTTGGAATTAGGCCTTTAAACAGGCCATAACATAAAAATGAAGCCATTAAAGTAGCCTTTAATCCAACCCGACTGGGGTGCTTGTAAGAAGAGGGTATTAGGACACACGAAGAGACCCCAGGGGATGCAAGTGAACAGAGGAACGACCACGTGGGGACACAGCGAGAAGGCTGCCAGCTGCACGACAGGAAGAGAGGCTGCAGGAGAATCCAATCCTGCTGATACATTGACCTCCAACTTCCAACCTCTGGAACTGTGGGGAAATGAGCCTCTGTTGTTTAAGCTGCTCATATGGAATATTCTGTTACGCAGCCTCAGCTGACTCATACAAGGGCCCACCCTACTCCAGGATGACCACATCTTAATGATTACATCTGCAGCCACCCTATCTTTAAATGAGGTCACATTTGGAGACACTGGTGATTTGGACTTCAATATACAAATTTTGGGGGACATGATTCAATCTGTAACCAGTGTTTCTGGGCCCTGGCCCCTGGTGTCCCCAAGCAATATCTGGGAATACTGACTCGCCCTGGACTTCCTGCAGAGGGTCATTTTTCACACTTGCCATCTTTAGTCCCTGGCATGGCTCAACCCCACCTCTCCCTGCCTTCCCTCCTGGTTCCAGACAGAAACCTGCCTTGTATGACATACTTATTGCCACTTATCAACTACCGGAAACTTAGGCTTGAAACAACCACTATTTTCTTTGCTCTCACTCCCATGGTCCAGCTATCTTACACTGGGGCACCTTGCATGGCTAAAGTCATCTAGGGATGTCTTTAGCTGGGGCTTGAGCAGGAGTCAGCAAACTGCAAGCCTGCCTGCCATCTGCTTGTGTAAATAAAGTTTTATTGGCACATAGCCAGGCTCATACAGTTATGTGTTGCCAGTGGCTGCTTCGTGCCGCAACAGCAGTTGCTAAAGTGAGACAGAAACTGTATGATGTCAGTCCAAAATTCAAGGGGTGGGGAAATGGGTTCCCCCTTGACAGGAGGGTCACAGCACATCACCAAGGGCTGCACATAGAAGGGTGGGAGGAACCATTGCCACCTTCCTTGCAAATGTCACTCATATGTCTTCCCTTGAATGGGCCAAGCACAGCTAAGTCAAGGCCATGATGCTTGACACAGCCTGACTGACCACTTGGGGAAGCAGAGACTCAGAACACAGAGCAACCTCCCTATGGCCAGTTAAGTTCTTAGAGCTTGAGGATCCCATGTAGAGACCACACACATTCCCAGGTTCCTCCTATCCAACCAGTACCCCCTACCTCCCTATGCCTCTATGCCCCAGGCTCTTACTCTAGAACCGAGGACTACACTTCCCACAGTGACGTCAGCCGGGCCCAGAGCAATTCACTCCACAGCTGCAAGCAGCACAGTTCAGCTCAGCAAATGAACACTGGGCTGCACCTGGGGTGAAGCGGAGGCGAAGCCCAGGGAGGGCTAGACGTGAGGGCCCTCCACGCCCCACATCGTGGCAGTCCCCTCTGTCTATTGCATAAGCCTCTTCTCTCTGATCACAGAAAACTCCACTATTTTGGCAAAGAAAGCCAGCCAGGGCCCCAAGGCCATTTTTTTTTTTTTTTTGTCAGACTGTTGCTCTGTCTCCCATGCTGGAGTGCAACCCATCTTCTTATGGCTTGCTTTCCTTGAGAAAGGCACATTCTTTTCACATAGTGGGCTAGGGCTGCCATAGCATTAAACACTAGAGGTCTCAGACGTCTCTTCTCTCACAGTTCTGGGGGAAGGAAGTCCAGGATGGAACTGTGGGCAGGGGTGTCTGCTTCTGAGACAGCATCTGTTCCAGGACCCCTCCTGGCTCCTGCTGTTTGCTGCCAGTCTTCGGCGTTCCTTAGCTTGCAGGCGCATCACCCCGATCTCTGCCTTCGTGACCACTTGGGGTTCCCTCCTATGTGTGTCTGTGTCCAAATGTCCCCTTTTTATAAGGACACCACTCATACTGCATTAGAGGCCCACGCTACTCCAGTGTGACCTCATCTTAAATAATTACATCTGCAACAACTCTATCTCCAAACAAGGTCGCATTCTGAAGTACCGGGAGTTAGAACTGTAACTCCCAGTACAGTTAGAGCTAGAACATGTCTCTTCTTGGTGGGGGCACTTTTCAACAGTAACACACTGTGTTTTGGAAGCTAAATGGTAGGATGGGCCCAGCCTGTGCCGCCTGGTCCACCCCACTGTGCCCCAGATGGGGGAAGGGCGGGACTTATGGCCCCATCTTGTCAACATGGTGCAGGGACATTCCCAGAAATTGGGATCCTGGGCTCCCTAAACAAGAGTGAAGAGGGGAGTCGGCGGGACAGGAGGAGAGCAGGAGGGGAGGGACGGAAGCCCGGCAGGCTCTGAGGGCGGCACACGCTGCTCACAGCTCACAGCAGCCCTGCTGTTTCTGGCTGCATCTTACCAGAAAACTGAGGCTCAGAGACACACATTTCGAGCGAGAGGCTGGGCCAGGCTAGAACCCAGCCTATCTGACTCCAGGTCACTTCACCAAGTGGGGCTTTCTACCTATCCTTTGAAATTCCCCTCCTGCACCTCCCTGGATTGTGCCACTTCTGAATAAAAAGCCGTCATTATATGAGGCAAATAAAATGTTATGATTCCAGGAGGGAAAATATTCTTATCTGGAAAAGAGGGGCTGAGGCTTGGGACCCTCTGACAATTTAGGTCATGGCTGATTCCGACATCCCTAAGAGAAGGAGGCTTTTGAGATTCTAGAACAGGGGTTGGCGAGTTGTACTCTAGAGCCAAATCCCCCTGCTGTCTCTATGCAAGCTGGGAACTGCATTTGCATTTTTAAAGGGTTAAGAGACAAGAATTCAAACAAAGAATTGCGACAGAGACCACGTGTGGCCTGTAAAGCCTAAAACATTTCCTATCCAGCCCTTCACTAGAAAAAGCCAGAGCAACATGGAAAGTGGGGAGGGGCGTGCACGGCCTGAGAGGGGCTGGGAGCAGCCCAGGGCCTGCCTGGCTTCTCCTCAGAGCCTGCGACCAACTGCCATTGCCTGGAGCAGTAGGGGCTGAGTGCTCTCTCAGCAGGACCAGGGAGCCCTCAGGAAGGCCTGAGAACACGAGCTCCTGGAAGCCACAGAAACATCCAGGACATGGAGATTTTTGCAAGCTAAACAAGGCAATGGAGGTGTATTTTACCAGAGGTGGAGTCCTGGGAGCTCCCCTGTGAATCCTCTGGGTTCCATCCATTCTCCTTCCCCGGGTAGCCGCAAACTCATTAAGTCAACCACTGCAAGCAACACCACAAGCCCCAAATACAAGAGAGAGTGAACAGGGCCTGCCTGTGCCCTGGGGGCTTGGGAGCATTGCCTCTGCATCCCTCCTTCTATGCCTTATGGTGTTCACATCGCTCCAAAGATGTCTATACATTTCCCAAGAAGCAATGTTACAGTAGGTAGGTAGTCAGACATGAGCAGGGCAGGAGAGGGCCCCACATCCCAGAACGTCAGGCCACCATCAGGTGATGGTCAGGTGGTTGTTACACTGTTTCTCTAAAATAATCACTGGTTGCAGCCAGTGCCAGGAAAAGACAGGCTCCCAGTAGATAGAAAGAACTTGAAACTGGTGATCAGTAGCTTTGCGATAAGATCTCAGGAGTTGGGCCAGTGGGCTCAAGCATGTGCACTAAGAGGCAAAATGGCAGAGTTGAACTACTTAATGACTTTCAAGGGAGATTTGACTGGGAAGGGAAGAACACCTCAAGCAAGCATGTGCGCAATTTTCGGTAAACACACTGCACACTCCCGAGTGCTGGCAAGCCACTGTGCATGCAGGCAGCCCACCCCAAGAGAAGAATCTGGGAAGAAGAGACACAACCCCCTGGAAGGCTGCCAATGTATAAATTTCAAGTCAATGGTCAAACCACATACTTGATCTCGCCAGTCGCCGAGTTGGCTCTCTTCCAAGTGTACTTTACCTCCTTTCATTCCTGCTCTAAAACTTTCTTAATAAACTTTCACTCCTGCTCTAAAACTTGCCTGGGTGTCTCTCACTCTGCTTTCTGCCCCTCGGTAGGATTCTTCCGAGGAGGCAAGAGCTGGGGTTGCTGCAAACCTGTACAGATTTGCCACCACTAACATACGTTGGTGCCACATGACTCAGAAACATTCCACTGCTAACAATAACATCTTTCCAGTCACCTTGTTCTCTGAGCTCCCGATTCTGTGCTGGCTCTCCCCATTCTACACAGCACCAACTTGGGCCCATGAGAAAACACCTCCTCTCCCTGAACTCCTCCACCCAGCTGCCCGTCCCCTCTCGCCCTCCCCACGCTCTTCTTCTGCTTGGTCCTTTCCCCCCAATTCCTCCCATGTTTTCATGATAAGCAAATTTGCTATGACCTCACTCTGCGGACTCACCTCATACATGCCTTTAACCTACATGAGTTGAACTATAGTAATTTCCAAAATATGAAGGAGAAAAATACGTATCATTTTAAATTGTGTGGGATAATTCCTCCTCTCATTCCATTCAATATGCTCAGGGATTAGCCTGGGGGTAGGAGATTAGAATTTGCTACTCCAGTTCTTGACTCCTGTTCCGGTAGCACGAGTTTCTAGCCTCCTTTACCGGGATCCTAGTGTTGATGGGTAGGTATTTGTGATCCAAAGTTAGCTACTTCTGAATGCAAGCCAACTACTGATCTGACCTAAGGGGAAGGGCGATGTGTCTGTGATGGACATGCAGAGGGAGAAAACATCGGTGTTGGCTGACATGTGGCATTTGTGCTCTAGGGATGATTTAAGAAAATCTTCAAAAGTAATTTCAGTTAACTGGGATTTCACTTTCTGAGCTGGTTTTAGAATTTAACTCTCGTTTAAGACATGGCTCTACTTACTTTTTAATTTAGTAGACTTTACTTTTTTAGAGCAGTTTTAGGTTTACAGCAAAATCAAGTAGAAAGCAGAGATTTCCCACCAGAGTGGTGCCTGTTTTAGCTGATGAACAGACACTGATATCATTATCATGTGGAATGCATAGTTTAAATTAGGGTTCACTCCCAGTGGGGGATGTACATTCTGTGGGTTTTGACAAACATATAATGACATGTCTCCACCATTGTGGTATGACACAGAATAGCATCACTGCCCTAAAAATCCTCTGTTTCCTGCCTGTCCATCCCTCTCTCTCCCACAAACCCTGGCTACCACTGATCTTTTTCCTGTCTCCATAGTTATGCTTTTTGCAGAATATCACAGAGTTGGAATCATCCAGTATTAGCCTTTTCAGATTCACTTAGTAATAGGCATTTAAATTTCTTCCATGTCTTTTCATGCTTGATAGCTCATTTCTTTTTAGCACTGAATGATATTCCTTCATCTGGATGCACCACAGTTTATCCATTCACCAACTGAGGGGACATGTTGGTTGCTTCCAAGTTTGGGCATTATGAGTAAAGGTGCTATCAATATATGCATGCAGGTTTTTGTGTGGACATAAGTTTTCAATTTATCTGGGTGAATACAAAGTGGCAAAATTGCTGGATCATATGATAAGAGTATGTTTAGTTCTGTAAGAAATTGAAGAGCTGCCTTCCAAGGTGGCTGTGCCATTTGGCCTTCCCACCAGCAGTGACTGAGAGTTGCTCCGCATCCTCATCAGCATTTGATATTGTCAGTGTTTTGGGTCTGGCTGTTCTAACAGGTGTGTAGGGGTATCTCATTGCTGTTTTCCCTCATGACATATGATGTTGAGCCTCTTTTCATATGCGTATTTGCCATCTCTAAATCTTCTCTGGCAAAATGTCTGTTCAGATCTTTTGATCATTTTTGAATCAAGTTGTTGATTTTCTTATTGTTGCATTTTAAGAGTTTTTTGTTGTTGTTGTTTTTTCTGAGGTGGAGTTTTGCTCTTATTGCCCAGGCTGAAGTGCAATGGCACAGTCTCGGCTCACCACAACCTCCACTTCCCAGGTTCAAGAAATTCTCCTGCCTCAGCCTCCTGAGTAGCTGGGATTACAGGCATGCGCCACCAAGCCTAGCTAATTTTTTGTATTTTTAGTAGAGACAGGGTTTCTCCATGTTGGTCAGGCTGGTCTTGAACTCTTGACCTCAGGTGATCCACCCACCTTGGCCTCCCAAAGTGCTGGGATTATAGGCATGAGCCACTGCACCCGACCAATAGTTCTTTTGTTTTGTTTTTAGTGATTTGTCTGATCACAATGAAACCCTTACCTTTTACACTACGGGCAGATGGTTTTTTTCTACACAAAGCTATTTCTCTCCTTGGGATCATTTCTAGTCCCAGCTTACAAGAGAATAATCTTTTCCCATGGCCTGCCAGAGGCATGAGCAACAGTAAAGCCCACTGGCTCTGGGTGGGGCTCAGGGGAGAGGGAACTGGAGGAAGAGCAGGACTCCACATGAGAGGGAGTGAGGAGCGACAGCAGACCAGGGACATGGATCAGGAGAAGTCTGGGGAGGCACAGAATGCTCTGGCAGGCAAAGTGGCTCAAGATGAGTGGAGGTGGTGGGTCAGGGAGCTGGCCAGGCTGGAGCAGCAGAAAAGTGTAGACCAGGCTTAAGCATGCTACTAAAGCTACTAAGCATGCTACTAAGCGTGTTGGGCTTTATCCAAGGATCACACCTTCCTAGAGGGGCCAAGGAGGTAACATAAATGGGTGAGGCAGGTAAGGTGTGAGGTGTTAGGGGTTGCTGAGGACTCTGATGGACTGGAGATCACATGACCACTTTAGAGGGGCAGGACAGGGTGAACATATCTGCTATGATTGGTGGCTGCCCTTCGGGAACAGGGCTTCAATTTTTCAAAAGAAGCTGAACATGTGGATTTGTAAAATCTTCTGGCTTTAACTGCTGACTCTGACTCTTTTAAAATATCATGCCAGCCAAACAAAATGTAGCCATGAACTGAAATTGGCAGCAAGGCTGTCATATGCTGTTCATGTACATAGATGTGAATGCCAGGGTACCCACATAAGGGCCTGTGCAAACTCCTGTGTATCTGTACAAATGCACATGCAGTACAGCCCTGAATGCACACACACACACACAAAAATGAGAGTGCATTTCTGTGCACACATGTCTGAGTTCACCTGGCTACACATGCACACAAGTATTGCACATACAGAGGCACACACAAGTACACTGGCATTGTACGTACAAGCATACACATGCATGCAGCATTGTATGGGAACCCTCCAGCAGTAGCCTAAGGAGAGGTCCCCTAGAGTCCCCAGGCTACCCTGTGGATGCTGGGCCCTTCTCTCTCAGCAGTCTTCCGGGGAAGCCAGAGCTATTCTCTGGGGACACTTTGCTTGGCCTTTCCCAACTCAGCTGGAAGCAGAGTTCAGAGCAGGAGGATCACTAGTGAAATCTAGGATGCTGACCAAATCACACTTCAGGCTGCCCCTGGCCAGCTGCCTGATTTAGCAGGGGAAGGGTGGCCCCAAGCTTCTCTGGCTTCACCACACCCTCAGCTGCAGGGTCAGGACCCTCTGGAATTCCTCCATTTGATCCTGAGTCCCGGAAAGGTGGCAGAAGGGCATGGTGAGCTTCGTAGCAAGGCAGGTGAGGAAGCTGGGGCTGGTGGCAGGGCTTGACCCATGCAGGCGACACAACCAGGAAGGGTGGCAGCTAGTGCCCCCGGCTCTGCCTCTGTCTTCACATCTGGCTACATATGCACAGGTGTAGCACATGTACTACACATGTGATCTCCAGTTGGATGTTTTCTGCAGAGTGCTGTCAACCCTGGAGATGGCAGAACCGAGTCCTTCCACACCCATATCCAGCAATGGGCCAGGGCCACAGAGGAAGAATCATACCTGAACCCTCAGAATCCTATAGCTTCAGTGGGTAAAGGCCCTTGTCAAATATGCCATTGACAAATGAGGAAACTGAGGCCCCTCCTCCACCCTCAGACCTGCAGCTCTGCATCCTCCTGTCTCTCTCTGACCTCTTCCTCAGTCCTTGCTCCTCCTACTGCCCCTTGAATAAGGACTCTCATGATTGCGCTGGATCTACCGGATAACCCAGGATCCTCCCTTCATCTCCAGACCCTTAACTTCATCACATGCATGAAGGAAGTCCCTGCTGCCCTGTAAAGTAACGCCTTTCCAGGTTCTGGGGATTAAGATGTGGACAGCTTTGAGGAGCCACTTAATTATGAAAGTCCACTACAGTATCTTCATAACTTCGAATTGTAGATTTAAACCTCTGTATCTTACCCCATCAATTTCAGCATAGCTCTTGCCTGCCCACGTCATTTGCTTGATAAATACTTGTTCTGGGAGCTAGGATTACATAACTGAACAAACCAGGCAGAGCCTTAATGTCCCAAAGCCTACGTTCCAGTGGGGAAAGACAGGCAATACATGGAATAAATCAATAAATGATATTCTCAGCACAATTGCTTTTTGGAGGATAACTTGGCAAAATTTATCAAAATTTAAATTGTGCCTTTTCTTGACCCACAAGCCTATTGTTAAAAATTCATATATAATTGCTGGACACAGTGGCTCACACCTGTAATCCCAGCACTTTGGGAGGCAAAGGCGGGCAGATCACCTGAGGTCACCTGAGGTCACTGGAGTTCAGGAGTTCGAGACCAGCCTGATCAACATGGAGAAACCCTGTCTCTACTAAAAATGCAAAATTAGCCAGGCTTGGTGATGCATGCCTATAAACCCAGATACGAGGGAGGTTGAGGCAGGAGAATTGCTTGAAACTGGGAGGTGAAGGTTGTGGTGAGCAGAGATCGCATCATTGCATTCCAGTCTGGGCATCGAGAGCAAAATGCCGTCTCAAAAAAAAAAATCATACATAATGATATGTGTACAAATCTGTTCTTTATGGCATTACTTATAATAGCAAATGTTTGAGAACAAAAATATATTAAAGGCGAATTGGGTAAATACATTGTGGTTCCCAGAAACTAGAATTTATAGATTAATATGATGATATAGGTTGTAGGTACTGGGTTTACAGCACCGTTTATAAAACAGATAGAACCTGCCCTCATGGAGCACATTGGAGTGCAGAAAGACAGATCGCACACCCTGAGTGAACCTGTGCGTTAGGCTGTGCCGGGATGCAGGAAGGGCTAGGGAGAGAAGCAAAGCTGGAGAGGGCTGAGGAGTGCTGGCAGGGGTCGCTTTTGTTTGTTTATAACTGTTGTATTTACCTCAAAAAATTTAAATTATTAGTCTAAATCAGTTAATTATTGATGAGTTTAATTTTAAATTATTTTAATAATTTTAATTAAATTTAATTCGATTTTTAATTAAGTCAATTAATATTGATCAAATAACTTATGGTTTATTTAATTATAATTAATAAATACATTTTTAATTTTCAAATTTTAGATTTATAAGCATTGCAGATAGTGCAGATCATTCCTGAATACCACTCCCCAACCTCCCCAGTGCTAACACTTCACATAGCCAGGGTGCATTCATCAAGACTAGGAAATGAAGATGGGTACAGGACTGCTGGCTCAACTCCAGGCTTGAACGGGCTTTCCCCAGTTTTTCCACAGATGTCCCTTGCCGGTTCTAGGACATCATTCAGGATTCCTCACTGCATTCTGTGGTCGCATTGTGTGGTCTCCTCCTCTCTGCAATCGCTCCTTAGTCTTTCTTTGTCTTTTGTGCCCTTGACACTTCTGGGATGGAGTGGGATGGCGCTAAGTGAGAAGTGTAGCTAGGTCTGGGCAGGAAGCAGGGCGACAGATGCCTGGGGGACCTCATAGAGGCCTTTGCTTTTCCTCTGAGGGAAACAGGGAGCCCCCAGGAAGGTTCTGAGCAGAGGTGGCACACGATCAGACCGACTTTAACTGGGTCCTGCTGGCTGCTGTGCTTCGGGCAGCTGGAAGGGGTGAGGCCCTGCTAGGATGTTTGTGTATGATTCTGCAGTAGTCCAGGCAAGAGATCATGGGCACCGTGGGCCACAGTGGTTGAGGAGCAAGCTCGGACTTCAGGTGTGTTTTCAGGACAAAGCATAAGACACCTAGGGTTTGGACCCGCCCAGCAGACCAGATAGGTTTGCTGTCTCCCCCCAGCCTCCGCTCCTGCTGCTGGGGCCACTGTTGTCAAGGATGCTGACACCTGCATTCCAGACTTTATACATAAGATGATTCCAGAAGCTGGAGCCTGTGTGTCATGTTTACATAATATAAATTTTGTGTGGGTTTGACCATTTCATTGCCAGTCAAGTAAGGAGCTAGTTTCTGGGCACTGTAATTTATCTATTTGATTCTTCATTAGTAAATGTTTACATTGTTCACAAATGTTTGCTGTCATAATGCTAAAAGAACAGACTACACATATATCTTTATATGTGGATTTTTTAAAAACAGGGTTGCTGGGTCAAATAATGATTATGTTTTTTTTCCCCATAAGTTATTGGGGTACAGGTGATATTTGGTTACATGACTAAGTTCTTTAGTGTGATTTGTGACATTTTGGTGCACCCATCTTCCAAACAGTATATCCTGCACCGTATCTGTAGTCTTTTAACCCTCACCCGCCCCCTACTTTTCCCGCAAGTCCCCAGAGTCCATTGTATCATTCTTAAGCCTTTGCATCCTCATAGTTTAGCTCCCACATATCAGTGAGAACATATGATGTTTGGTTTTTCCATTCCTGATTTACTTCACTTAGAATAATGGTCTCCAATCTCATCCAGGTCACTGGAAATGCTGTTATTTCATTCCTTTTTATGGCTGTGTAGTATTCCATCGTATATACAGATATATGTATATATGTATATTCCATCATATATATATTCCATCGTATATACAGATATATGTATATGTAGATATATGTATATATATCTGTATATACGATGGAATATATATATGATGGAATATCTATAAAATACATATGATGAATACTATATATATAATAATATATACATATATATACACACAAATATATATCACAGTTTCTTTATCTACTTGTTGATTGATGGACATTTGGGTTGGTTCCACAATTTTGCAATTGTGAATTGTGTTCCTATAAACATGCATGTGCAAGTATCTTTTTCAAATTATGGTTTCTTTTCCTGTGGGTAGATACTAAGTAGTGGGATTGCTGGATCAATGGTAGTTCTACTTTTAGTTCTTTAAGGAATCTCCATACTATTTTTCATAGTGGCTGTACTAGTTTATATTACCACCAGCAGTGTAGAAGTGTTCTGTATTCACCACATCCAAGCCAGCATCTATTGTTTTTAATTTTTTTATTATAGCCTAAGAATGATTATGTTTTGATGAAGTTTTCCAAATTATCCTCCAAAAAATAATTGTACTACAATCAACAATGAGAGTAGCTCTTTCTTCCACACTTGGACATAATCTTTTACATTTTTACAAGTAGTCAGCCTCTGCAGGATATATTGCTTTTTTTTTTTTTCATTTTATTTTTCTGCATATTTACAAAGTCAGATATCTTCTCATGTACTTACTTGCCATTTGCATGTCTGTAAGCTACTGGTTTATATCTATTGCCTACTTTTCTATTGGGATTTTTACATTTTACTCACTAATTTGTATAACGGTTTTGTGCATTCCAGATATATTTGAATTGTTGACTCCTATATTTCTATCTGTATCTCATGTTTATCTTCTAACTTCACTCATAGGATGCCTGTTCTTAAACAGGAGTTTAAGGTAGTGTGAAGCATGTCTATCATTTCCATCATGGCATCTGCATCTTGTTATTTCTTGTACTTTTATAGTTGTGTGTTTGTGGTTGGCTTATTAACCCACCTGGAGTGGATTTTCTGTGTATGGTGTGAGAAGAGCTCCGTCTTTCCTCTCTTATATAAGTAACTTGCAGTAATATCTTACATTAAATTGCATATGTACTTGAGTTCTTCTCTAGAATCTGTATTCTACCTCATGTCTTCTTTGCCTTTGTCTATTATAACACCACATTTAAAAAATGTTTAACCTCAGCTAGGTGTGGTGGTGTGTGCCTGTAGTTCCAGCTACTATGGAAGCTGAGGTGTGGGGAATCACTTGAGCCTGGTAGTTCGAAGCTGCAGTGAGTTATGATCATATCTCTGCACTCCAGCCTGGGCAACAGAGCAAGACCCTGTCTAAAATAGAATTAATAAATAAATTAAGTGGTAAAATAAAACCAAACAATGTTAACTTCTATAGGATGTTTCAGTAATTTATCAGGCACACTACCCACTGCTACCACCAGCATGTCATATTGGGTTGCATGTTATACATTTTCTCCTCCAGATAAATTTAGAATCAAGTCCCATTTTTAAAAAATCCTCTTTGGATTTGTGCTGGAATTGCAATGAATTATAGATCAATATGACAGAAATTGAGTCTTTACAGTACTGAGTCTTCCCATACAGAAAAAAAAACTGGTAAGCAACTCCAGTTGGTCTTCTTTGTTTTCCATTAAAGTTTCAGCATATCATTATACTTTTTTTCAACCAATTTCCTGCCATGTTGCTTGTGATTTTTCTTGCTGTCATGAAAGTCATGAATGCAACTTACTGTTGCAGTTTTAAGTTGATTTTGATTGTATTAGTGGCCTCAGTGATAGTACCTCATTCAACCACACCAGCTGCTGTATGTTCTCACTGGGCGTGGCCGTGTGACTTGTTCTGCCCAATGGGTCAGAGCAGACAGGATACAAGCCGAGGTCTGAAATGAGCTTTGCAAGGTGGGCCTTCCTGTCTTGCAGCCATGGACTACACCTCATCTGGCCTGCTGGCCCCAGGAGAAGGGTAAGTAACATATAGAGCAGAGCCCCAGTTGGCCCAGCCTGAGTCATAGCAGGACCCCCCCACCCCCATCCCCCTACAGACACAGGAGTAAGATTAACCAAGGTCAGCAGACTCCCAGCCAACCGACAGGATCATAGCTCTAGTAGTAAATCAGCACTGTTTCAGAGCACTGAGCTTTGAGGTGGGCTGTCAATTATGCAGCAATTGCTGACTGATACAAAGCAGTCCATCTATATTTCATAGGTTTATCTTGAGTCTGGCCATGGATTGAACAGTTTTATTAACTCTGGTGGATTTTTAATTGATCACTTTTTGCCTTTCTGGACAGATAATAACATCATATACAGTAAAGGTCATCTTATCTCTTCCTTTCCTATCCTTGTCACTCTTCTTTTTTCTTGTCATATTACATTGGCAAGGACTTTGCAAATACTAAGTTATGTTTGTGTTTGTGTATGTTCTAGGTGTGTGCTGCCATTTGTGAATATAAGTGTGTTCTATCCATCCTTCACCCTAAGAAACTTAACAAGACATTTCTTCTCAATGAATAGTCTTCTTCCCTGTGTCTTGTTTTTTTTGTACTTTTAGAATTGTGTATTTATGGTTGCTTCTTTAGTCTACTTGGAGTAGATTTTCTGTGCACAATGTGAAGACGTGAGGAAAAGCTCTGTCTTTTCTCTTTTGTCATGTGAATAACCAGTGTCTCCAGCAGCCTGAGAATGCCTGTGTCTCCAGTGTCCCTGGAAGAATGAGAGCATCTCTCTGGATATGACAAATTTGTCCAGAATCCCGCTCATAAGGGCAGCAGAGGAGGCAGAGCCTCATGGGTACCCAGGAAGCAGAAGCTAGAAGTGAACTAATGCAAATGGGGCTTGAGGATGCAATCTGCCCCTATCCTCAGGAGTCTGAGGGCAGCACAGAGGCAGGAGAGTGGGGAAGGAAACCATCAAGCACATAAGATGCCCCTCACACTCAACTCCCTGGACACAAACTGGAGGTGACCAGCCCCCATCCTGGGCCCCTCTTCTGGATGCAGGGACTGCCTCTTTGTAGAGGTCTTAGAGTGATGGCCTAAGAGGACAGAAGCCTAGGTAGAAGTCCCAGGTGTCTGGTATTGAATAGAGCACTCCAGTGATTAGCTTCCTGTTGGGAATACACACCAAACCTGGGGAATGTGCACAGCCTTGTAAAACCACTACAATTTCAGATTGGGTTTATCTCGTTTATTGCTTGATATGCAATTAGAAGAGGCTTGAACACATCAGCTTTCAGTTCTTCCTGCTGTTGAGTATTTAATGACCTGTGAATGAACGCTGGGAAGATGCGACTTCAACTGAGCCCTGAAACCCTTTTGTAAGGGAATGTGCTCACCCTCCAAAAACCAATTTGCAAGTAAGATGTTCAGGCACAGATGCTAGAAAGCATTTTATTTAATAAAATGTCTAGTGAGAAGAATGCTGCATTCATTGAGAACAAATGTCTTGTTGAGTTTCCTGGGGTGAAGGGTGGATATTAAAGGAACACTCAAGTAACAATGGATAGTAATACAAATACCACTGACAACTACAGCTGTTGCTCTCTGCCAGATGCTATTCTAAGTGTGTTTCATATTTTAGCTCATTTAGTCCACACAATGCACCTATGAGGAAGGTACTATTATTATTGTCCCTTATGGGGAGTCTGGCTCTAAATTCTTCTGTTTGTTAAACAAATGGGCAATTTGAAGTTCCAGGAGGAGGATGGAGGTGTTTTCAAGGTGAGGGAAGGCAACAACAGATGCAAAAAGCAAGTCCCTGGGTGCCTTACAGAGAAGGTGGTAGGTGTGTACAGTTAAAATTTTTGGTTATGTTGCATATAATATCGCTTTCTTACTGAAATTATAAGTAACAATATGTAATTTAGTAGTGTTATTTAAAGTAATTATATTTATGCATGTAGGTATAATGATGTATTATTTTATTATATTTATATATGTTATTTTGTTATATGTATTGTATGTATAATACATATACTATACTATATTATATGTATAACACATATATACTATACTGTATTATGTTATATATTATATACTAGTATATAACATATATGTCAAATATCAACATACATGTTATATTATAATTATATTTTTTATATATTGTAATTTAAAACATTTTTTATTTTAGGTTTGGGGGTCCATGTGAAAGTTTGCTACATAGATAAATGCATGTCATGGGGGTTCGTAGTACATATTATTACACCACTCAGGTATTAAGCTCTGTACCCAATAGCTATTTTTTCTATTCCTCTCCCTCCTCCCACCCTCCCCCTTCAAGTACAGTTATATTGTTTATATATATTATATAATATGTAATCATATTATTTTATGATATTCTTTAAATTGAGGCATCAAATAGGGGCTTTCCCAGTGCAGCCACTGTGGGTAGGAGGCCCCACAACCCTTCAGGAAAGGCTGCACAGACAGTGGCTGCCAGAGCGATGGGTTTTTCACATCAGGGAAGAGGTCAGATAGGATGCCAGCAGAGTGTGCTCCAGCCACTGTGGCTCCTCATGACCATCTGAAAAGCGTTTTGCCAGCATGACAGATTGGCAAAGAGACTTGGCCATCAGGAAGACTGAACCCACTGCACCTTGGCAGCTTTGTGCACGGCATCCTCTTCCAGGATGTGGATGGAATCCCAGCTGTGTTCCCAGATTTGTAGCAAGGCCACAAGCTTGGGAAGTCTGGGAGAGGGCAGGGAGGTGCCTTCGTCACCCAGCCCAAGGTGGGAACCAGGACACCTGCATGGTGCCAGGGTGTCCTCTGATTGGCAGTGGTCCAGCTGTCCTCCCAGCAGTGCCACATCAGTGTGAGTGTTCACGCCTTGTCCAGGGATTCAGGGAGAGAAGAGTACTGGCACTTTGCTGTGGAAACAGACAGGTGTCCTTCATTCCTCTGTCAAGGTGACATTTGTGCGTTTAAACAGAGCCCTCTGGGGGCAGCTGTTCAACAACTTACCAATGAACCCTACAGAAAAGGCATTGATGTCGTTTCTTCATTTCATGCATAAGACAAAGACTTCTGTGGGAAGAAGGAGACCCCGAGAGTCACGTTTCAATCCTTCACACAACTTCCTCATCTGTTCACATCATGGGGGATTTACAGCTGGACTAGTAATGTGGTATTACTTTCACATCGCAAACTTCTTCTCTTTCTCTATCAATATTTGACATTTGCATTTAGGTTTTAAACACATGTGCAATGATTTAGACTTTTTCCACAGAAAAGTATTTTCACTCTTCTCATCAGGTATTTCCAGCTCCCAGCACCAGCTTCGTGCTCCCTTCCCTCGCCTCCCTCAGCTGGCTTCGTGGTGGCCTTGTGCCTCACTCTCGCACTGGAGCCGCCTGCTATGACACTGCTCTTGCTGTCTTTCAGTGTCGGCTCAGCTCAGGGTTGAGGCCAAATTCATAGAATCCAAAGGATGGAAACAGCAGGGAATGTCCCAGCTGGGTTCTGAGAATAGCCTGGGGACAGGCCTGCGATCTCTATCAGTGCTGGGTGCGGGTGTGTCCCTGCACCAGGGCTGCTTGGAGGGCAGAGTGGATGGAGCAGCAGGGCTGGGGGAGGACTGACAGTGGCGGACTGGTCACTCATCTCTGGGTCCAGACCTCCAGGAGGGGCTCCTTTTCGGTCCTTAGTGTCCCTTCCTTACTGGCCCGGCTGTTTGGGGCACACAGCAGGACCTCACAGAATGCAAGCCAAGCCAGGGAGCCCATGTCTGAGCTGTCATCGTTTGTCTTCTGTAGCAATGCTGGGAGCTCCCTGTCCTCATGCCCCCTCCTGACGTTCTACCCTGTGGATTTTAACTCTTTCCTGCATCTTTTGCTTTCTTGCAAGCTCTCTTCCTCTTTCTTGCAATAGGGGGAGATTGGACCCCATTCAGGAACAGACAGTGGTGGCATTGCAAGGGTTTGCTGTCCGCAGGAGTCAAGATTCTGTTATTTGCCACTTTGGTTTCCCAACCAAGGCGTCTTGGCTCCTGCGCAGGGCCTCCTGGCTGCTCTGCTCCCACAGAGTTTTCCTTCTTCAGCTCTTTTTCCCTGGTCCTGGTGCCTTGCCACTATAGCCTGGGTTCTCTATTTCTTCCTTATTGACAATAGCGGCGCGTTTCTAGTGTCCTCCTGGCCCCGCAGGGCACATCGAGATGTGCACTTTCCTGGCATCCTTTGAATGCTACTGCCTTTGCCTCATTCTACATCTTTTGAACAGGCCCCATTTTCATCTCTGCTCATCACTAGATGAAGTGGGACCTGCTCAGACATGGCCCCTGCTCTCGCCCCTCCTGTGGGTTCAGATCCTTGCCTCACGCCTCTGCTGTGCAGGTTGACACGCTCATTCCCTGCAGTTTCCCTGCCAGGCCTTGGACAGCCTGAACCAAAGTAGCACAAGGGAAACAACTATTTTCCTGGAAGCCCTGGTCCTGAGGCTCTCTGCCTCTGTCCCCTCTCCAACCCCTGGCTCCCATGGCCCCACGTAGACTCTAGATCCTATTCAGGAACAGGCAGTGGTGGCATTGCAAGGGTTTGCTGTCCACAGGAGTCAAGATTCTGTCATTTGCAGCCTTGATTTCTCAACCAAGGCATCTTGGCTCCTGTGTGGGGCCTTCTGGCTCCTCTGCTCCCACAGAGTTTCTGCTGCCCCATACGTCTGACTGCTGATCACACTTGTGACACCCCTTGTCAGTGACACCCCTTCTGAAAATGTGGACAAGACTTTGCAAAGCTGAAGTCACCTGGCACCACCAGACTTAGCCATGCTGCTGGCCTGTGGGAAGGGAGACCCACTGTGGGCACAGCTGGGGCAAAACCACATACTTGCAACAGAAGCTGCTGGTTGCCCTCTCCTCCTACCTCCTTGCCTTCTCCTGCAACGTGTGCCCCACATTCCAGCTGTGCACATGCCAACCAGATGATGACTGCATTTTCCAGCCTCCCTGGCAGCGGATGAGGCCAAATTACTGAGTTCTGGCCAATAGGATGGGAGTGGAAGTGAGTGTGCAAATCCCAGGAGGCCAGGGTGGAAACACAACCCCTTGCCTGCTTTCCCCCAGCTGGCCCAGTCCTGTGGAGCCAAGGTGGGCATTAGAGGAGCAACAAGAGCAAAGGAAGCTGGGTTCCCTGTGCTCAGTCTGCTGTGCCAGCCCAGGCTGCTCCCTCTTAGACCATCTAAAAAGAGGAAACTAAACTGCTATCTTGTTTAAGCTGCAAAGTTTGGGAATTTCTATGTTATAGTAGCCTAACTCTTACTCTACCTAGTACAGTGCTCAGTAAATGGTATTTTCCCCTCCGTGTGCCTTGGAGGCAGGTGGGTGGGTGGCACCATTATGGCTGGAGTTTCTGCTCCGCAGACTTCCAGCTTCCACCTCTACTTCTCACCATGGTGAGTCTGGGGCCCATCTCCACCTGCTTTCTCAGCTTGCAGGCCAATACAGGTATTCCCCTTCCAGCCACAGAAATCACAGAGGGCCAGAAAGGTGGTGGCTAGGGGGTCTCTGAGGCAGGAGCCAGGCCAGGCACTGCAACAGACTCTCAACCCCCGCCCGGGCCAAGGCGATGCTGCCATTGGGGCTGTAGTGGGACCCCTGGGAGTGCCACACAGCTGGGCTCTGCATCCAGAGTCACTTACTTACCATGTGCCACCATGCTGCTGCCTGGGGCCTTTCACACAGCTCTGCAGGGTGAAGGAGCTGACATCTAGAGAGGTCTAGGACACACATTAAGGGCTGAAGCCCAGGGTCAATAGGCAGTGCAGCCCCAGCAGCCCTGCTCCCTGAACGGTGCTGTGCTCCCCACAACTCAGCCAAGACCCCCGGATGCACACTCAGCTCGGGGAGGTGCACCATAAGTGTACACACACACAATTCAGGTGCAACCCTGGAAGCCCAGACTAGGGGGTCACTGAGACCGTCCCCCATGCACACTCCCAGCCCCAAGACAACAGCAGGCTACTGGGACACACGCCCAGGGGAGGGAGCAGCGTGTCCGGCTACTTCTTGGCACAGAAGGTGCAGATGCTCCCGGGGTTATTCCACCTCCTGTGTCATCATCCTGACCAGACGACAATCCTCCCTGACCCTCTGACGTCCCTCTTATCTAGGGCTGTACTGCTTGTTTATGGATGAAGAAAGCCTACGTTAACAAGGCTGGAAATCAATGCCTTGCTTCCCTAGAGTGTGTTTGCCCACAGAGGGTACGTCTGGTCAGGGGCAAAGGACCGAGGTCACCAGGCCCAGTCTCCTCCTCAGGACCATGGCTAGTCAGAATAGGATGTCCATCCTCCCATCAGCTGTGCTGTGTGCTGGGCTGCTAGCGAGAACAATGGCCTCTGCCCTCTGAGATGCAAGACATCACACACACACCCATATTCAGACATCGCTCTGCTAGGAGCCCATAGGTGCCCTGCCCCCAGCCTTTAGATCTCCAGGGATCTCACGGGAAACACTTGGCCCAACTTGCATCCAGCTCTTATAAAGCAAGGGATCCTTCTAGAAGGTTCTTGCCTCCCACTGCACATGGGTGGGTGAACCAGGGCGCCCTCTCACTGCGTGCTTCACACCGAGCCACTGAAGCAGGCCCTGGTCAGCCTCCACCTCCTGGCCAGTCCCTGTGGGGCTCATAACCCCTCCTTATGCTTGCCCCCTCACTGCTCCCAGGCTCCAGCCAGCACAGGACCTGTGGATGGGTCCAACCTCAACTGTGGAACCACACAGCGAGGACCCCAGGCATGTTGGGAAGTTAGGGAGGATGGAGGACGGGGTGTAACTGCATATACTGGCCTCTCTGAGTCTCACCCTGCCTGCTCAGGTTCCTAACAGTTTCACAATTACCCATGCCAGTAGGAAATGGCACAGCCACGTTCCTATGGGGGTAAATACTCTGTCAGGGCACAGTGAGCATACAGGGCATGCGTAATAGGTTTGGTGGACTGGATGGGGGTAGCAAGTGCAAGAAAGACTCTTCAATACCAGAGTAGGTGAGCCTGGCAGGACTGGCCAGGCCCGAGGTGGCTTCCCACAGTGCTGCCGGAATGTGGGCTGGATTTGGGTTTACAGAACTACAGGTTAGGAAACTGGGATGAGCAGAATCTCAGAGGCTGGCCTGGAGCTGAGCTGTGTGGGAACCCTACACTGCTGGACCAGGGCTGGACCTCAAGGGGCCTTTCTATCCGTCCAAATACAAAACAAGGTCCCCTGAACTCTGCAAAGGCGGAGACATAGACTTGGCCCCAGAATCACCTGCACATCCGGCAAAGCAGAGGAAAAGAGCACATGAATGCCACAAGCTGTGAGTTCTTTTTCTTTTTATTGGCAAAGTAAATATATTTTTATGAAGGACCAAAGAAAATATACATAATTGTAACATATGTACACCAGCTTCATAGATTTTTTTAATTTCAAATTTACACAAATGTTGATATGTTATTAAAAGATATTTTATGTGGATGGACCTATGTACAGTTTATTTACATACATTCATAGGATGTGAAATAAACCTGTCAAAACAAGCTAGTTCATTTATTAATTTCTAGACAAAATAAGGAATGCCTTTCTAAATCGGGGTTGGGAGGCTCTATCTAGTTCTCTCACACCCAGGACAGCCTGGCCCTCTCCTCCCAAGGCCACCCTAGAGGCTGGTGTCTGGATTTGTCTGGGAAACTGGAGGAGGGGACGTGTCCCTGGATACAGGCGCTTCTGGCTCTGTCTGCCCTGCACATTTAACTCAAGCACATGCACTGCCAGCCCCCCAGCGGGGGACACTTTTCACCTCTCTCCTTCATGAGGCCCCAGCTCCCTGGAACCGCCCTGCCCCTCCTGGGCTCTGCCCACACCCTCTGGTGATCATGCTGAGCGGGCATCTTGGACAAAGCCACCCTCACACCACAGTACAGCCCTGGACTTCTGGCCTACTTCCTCCTCCCCCAGCGTGACTCTCTCTGGGAACCAAACAATTCAAAACGGCACATTTCACTTCCCCAAGCACTAAAGTTCTGGACTTGGCCCAGGTGGGGAGCCCAGTGGGAGAAGGGCCAGGTCCCCAAAACTCTGCCTGCAACCTGTGGCTGCAGCAGAGGCCTGGCCACCGCCGGAAGGCACGAAGGCACAAAGGCACGAAGGCCTGCCTCCAGCCCCGTGTGCTGGGGCCCAGCCCCCAGGTACGCGGGTGCGAGGCTCTAAGTCCTCCCGAGAAAGGCAGCGGTTGGCGGGCCCTGGGTTCACACCTCCCAGGCTTCAGTAGGTGGGCTGGTAATGTTGTCATGTCCCTCTGGAGGAGGCAAATAAATTATTGCTTAAAAAAAAAAATGTGGCTGGGGTGGGGATCTGGGGTGAGGGACAGGCGGGGATGCGGGGCATTTTCAGTTCACAGAGCGCGCGGAGCGGCTGCTCCGCGGGAAGCGGTGCACCTTGATATGCTTGGAGAGGTGGTCGCTCCGCGCGAACTTCTTCTCGCACACGGGACACTGGTACGGCTTCACGCCCGAGTGCGAGCGCCTGTGCCGCGACAGCTCGTCAGAGCGTGAGAACCTGCGGGACACGGCGCAGTCAGCGATACCTGTCCCTGCCTGCCCCGACCCCACGAAGATGCGGCGATGCGAGGCGCGGGCCTGGCACTCACCCAAAGGGTGGCTGCGCAGACCTGCAGTCTCTACAGGATTAGGGGAGGGTCCCCCATCTGCATCGGTAAGGCTATACTAGTTCTCAAAATACCTTTTTTTTTTTTCTTTTTTGAGACAGGGTCTCACTCAATCACCCAGGCTGGAGTGCAGTGTCATGATCACAGCTTACTGCAACCTCCCGGGCTCAATCGATCCTCCTCAGTCTCCAGAGTAGCTAGAATTACAGGTATGCCCAGCATGCCCAGCTAATTTTTGTTTTGTTTTGTTTTTTAAGATCCGGGGCCCCCCTATGTTGCCCAGGCTGGTCTCAAACTCCTGGGCTTAAGCCGCTTCGGCTTCCCAAAGTGCTGAGATTAAAGGTGTGAGCCACCGCACCTGGCCTCAGATTACTTCTGAATCTACTGGTGAGCCACTGTCCCAAGCTGCCTCTGCCACCTCTCCAAGAAGGAAAGAACTACAGTGAAGGCTCATGCTGGCACAGTGACAGCCAGAGAACTGTCTGGCTGGGAACCGCCAGAGAAACTGGTAAAAGCTCCTGACAGGAAAGAACCCCAAGGCTACCAGGGCCCAGGGCTTCCTCCCATGGCTCACCCAATGTGCAGGGGTCTCTGAGGCCACAGATGTACTCATTCGCTTAGGCCCTGACGCTGGCTGCCTCTCACCACCCTGGCCTCATCTTCCCCATTGGACCAGAACTCTGCAGGGGCATCTGTGAAGGTCTGTACAGGGTAGCCCATCCGGAAGGGAAACTGAGGCCTGGGAGGAGGAAGCAGACTTCCTTTGCAGCACAGGGAGAGAGGTCCTCAGACTTGAGACCACCCACTCCTGGAACAAGCTGTGCTGGAAGCTGGATACTCTAAGGCAGTCCCAAATAAAGACTGACCCTGCAAAGTGTGTCTGGGAGTTCAGGTGGTTCCCAACATCTCCCTTTCTTGGCCTTGCTGGCCTGGGAGCAGGCACTCATGTGACAGGCAAGAGCCCAAGCTGCACCGAGGGCCTGGACTGCTTGCTACCAACCTCAGAGATCTGAGGCCCTCCCCACACCTGGCCTGGCAGCAGGACCCTCCCACCCCACTCACCCCTCCCCCAACACACCATCCAGCTCTGTGCTCCACCTGCATTGACCTTTCCTTGGTCCTTCTTGCCACAGGACATTTGCACATATTGTTCCCTCTTTCTAGAATGTTCTTCCCTCCTCCTCCTTGCTCTCTCCTACCATTCCTTAGAGCTCAGCTCGAATGTCACTTCCTCAGGAAATCCCTCTAGGACTGCATCCAATTCTAGGCTCCCATGCCATGACACACCTCTCTCTCTTCACTCTTGCTGCTGTTGTGATTTTAAATTATCTTCAACTTTTTGATGACTGTCAGTCTGTCCCACTAGACTGTCAGCTCCATGACGGAGGACATTCTGTCTGGTTCCCTGTGGTCTTCTCGTGACCAGCCCAATGCCTGGTATATGGTAGGTGCTGAGGGGGTGCATTTCAATGCAAGAGTGGGTACAGCAAGCAGCCCCAGGGGGCAGACACTGTCAAGGAGCAGTCCCAAAGCACGTGCACACATTCATACAAACACATGCACAAATATGTGCCCATACATATGCACGTGTGCACACACACACACACACGAAAAAATATGTGCCCACACATATGCACACACAAACACATGCACAAATATGTGCCCACACATACGCACACAAACACATGCACAAATATGTGCCCACACATATGCACACACACAAACACATGCACAAATATGTGCCCACACATATGCACGCGTGCACACACACACACACACACGCAGAAATATGTGCCCCCACACACAGGGACACCAGGCCCAACACCTTTCAATGGCCACCCAGCAAGAGACGGGGCCCAGAACAGCAGTCCCTAACCAGCAAAATTGGAAAGGGCTGGTGATGCCCCTGTGCCCTGACCCTGAGGGTGGAGGAGAAGCACCCAGTAGAACATGCTCTGGACAAGGCACAGTGGGTGGCAGGAAGGCCTACAGGAGGAGACAGATGCTCCAACCCACATCACAGAGCGGTGGTGGCACCAGGCACAGGGCAGTACTCTCAGCACATCTGCAGACTAGGTGAAGCCCAACTGCCCTGTCTGCCAGAGAAATAAACTGAAGCTCAGTGTGCTGAGGGCCTGATCCAGGGTCACTGACAAGACAGAACCCTTCAGGCTGGAGCAAAGGTCTTAACACAGCCCCTTGCCCTGGTGATGGCAGATGACCTTGACTCCCAGTCAGCAGAGCCCCCCGGCCTCCTCCACAGTGCCTGGCTGGGTGGTGTGTGTCACAGGGCCCTGTGAGGAAATGGAACCAATGTGCCCTGGCAGCCAAAGCCAACACCTGCCCCCAGCTGCAGCTGGGCACATGGCTTCTGAGCAGAGGAGTTGGCCCAGGGCAGGGGCAGGCAGAAAGCTACAGACATGGAGTGCCACACCTCCCAAGCTGCAGCCCTGGGGTCACCCAGCATCTTGCTGGCCAGGAAGCCAGGATGAGCCAGCCCCATTGGACTGGCAAGACCATGGCAAGGGTTTAAAGAGGCCAAGCCACACAGCCCAGGGGACAGGTTCCTGCCTTGACAGTTCCCATCCCACTGGGTTCCCTGAATGGTCCATTCTGGGCCTCAATTTCCTCACTCATCCAATGAAGACTTTGGCATTCCTGCCCACCTTCCAAGATTCATCTCAGAGGCCATAGGTGGTAGCACAGGGCCACAGCAGCTCCGTGGGCATGATGACACCCTGGGAAAGACAGGCAGCTGAGGTAGAACCAAGCTGGACAACATGTTGTCCTTACCTGAACTCCCTCCCGGCTGCCAAAAGGTTCTGGCACCTAAGAGGACCTTCCCTGGGAACCAAGCCCTCAGAAGATCCCTGCCTCACCCCTACACGGCACATTGTCCCAAACACCAGCCAACAGAGAGCCCTGGGGACCACAGTGGGGGACATGGGAACTCGGTAAGGAAATGCAGCCCTTGTAGGCACTAAGCTCTGCCACTTAGCAACCAGGCAACCAGGAAAGTCATCAAGCTCCCTGAGCCTCAGTTTTTCCACCTGGACACAGGGACCACAAAGGACCTATTCCTGAGACTGTGAGGATTGTACAAGGCAGTAAGGATTGTACAAGGCAGACTGTGAGGATTGTTAAACCAGTTAACAGTTTACAGCCCTGCTTAGCATGTGGCAATTATTCAAGAATCATGAACTCTAATCATCTGCACGGAGTTGAGTGTAGGGCCTGGTTCCTGCTGAGGTCCTGCGGCAGCCAGGACATGATTTGTGCTGCTGAGCTGTAGGACAGCGAGTACACAGGGGTCCAGTGTCTCTCTAGAGCAGCTATAATGTCAGGGCTGGTACATACAGCACCTCTGTGTGAAGGCATCCCTTCCTTGAGACACTATCTTCATCTGCCAGAAAGACATCACTGCAAATGGTCCAGTCTCAGAGACTGCAATGGGAATGGTGCTCCCTAGAGTTGTGCAGTTCACAACCTGCCCAACCATACCAGGGCCCTCTGCCTACAGAGAGAAGGAGGTCACAAAAAGCCTTATCACACAGGGGTCATGAGAGCAGGCTGGGAGCCAGACCCCGAGGTTTGAATCCTGTCCCTACCACCTCTTGGCACTGAGGCTCAAGAGAAGCCTGCAACTCCCTTTCTCTGTCCTCCACCACATCCACGGTGGACAACAAAGTTACCCACCCTGCAGGCTGCTGACAGTTAGTCATGTTTATATTCACTGCAGCAGAAGGCATTCTTTCTGGATGGAATGGCTTGGCCATTCTGGAACAGGACGTTCTGCTGCAAGGAACAAAGGACGCCTGTGTCTGAGAGTGAGGCAAGGAAACGTCTAGGAAGGCAGGCAGGCAGCACTTCCCAGACGGCTGGATCAGAACAGGGAAAGCCTGCTCTCAGCCCTGTCGAGGGTGCCGAAATCACGTCACCAGAGAAGGGAGACGGGATACTTTCAGGACCAAAAGCAGAAAGAAGTGGAGGCTGAGTACCTGGGCAGGTGCTAACCTCGGCAGAGGAGGCAGGGCACCATCCATTACACAAAGTGGAGAGAGGGCTGAGGGGCCCTGGCTTGTTCCAGGTACAGGACACAGTACCAGGCCAGAGCCAGCCTTGGGGCAGGAAGAGTATCCCATTGATCAGGGCCACCAGGAAGAAGAGACAAGGCCTGAGAGTGGAGAGCTCCCTCATGGGGAGTAGGTGAGGATGCAGAGCTGCCACCCCAAACACCAGGCTGAGCTGCAGGTGGAGGTGGAGGTTCCCAGCACCAGAACTAGCACCCTGCACAGGGGTGCGGAGAGAGGTCCCTGAGTCTGGGTAGACGGTCTCAGCTGAACTCCTGGCTCTGCGGCTTCTTGGCTGTCTGACTGTGGAGAATTTACCTCACTGCTCTGTGCTTTAATTCTCTCCTCTGTAAAATACAGACAACATGCTGATGCCTACTAATTTTGAGAATTACATAAATTAACATGCATGAATTTTGCTCAGAGCACTGTCTATGCATTAGAGGCCTTGATTATCTCAATTGTGGCCATTAGCTCTTTTCCCATAGCCCAGAAGCATAATGCCTTTTGGGTTGACCTCCTGGTAGCAGGGAGGAGGCACACATGGCAACTCTGATACTAGCTGGGACCGCTGGAAGGCCAGAGCAGGGCTGTGCTCGGGCTCACACTTGCAACCCAGATCCATGCTCACTAGCTATGTTCCTGTGGACATGTGATGTGAGCAGTCTGTGCCTCAGTTTCCCTCTATGGGAAATGAAGATTGGTGCCTACACTTTACCGGGCAGTTGCCAAGGACTTGAAGAACTAATGTGAAAACCTTAAGCTGTCACTACAGCCTCAAGGGCAGGGATCATTTGAGACAGAGGGCACAGAGAGGGCTGATGCCCACACAGGAGCCTGAGCCACAGAGGGGAGGCCAGCATGGCTGGATCCCACTCAGTAAGGGGAATAGACAGGCAAGCAGATTGTGTGGGCCTATAGGCCAGAATGAGAAGCTTGAATAGAAACTTAAGCATAGCAAAGTACACTTAAAGGTCTCAGAAGATAATGAGTTCCCCATGGCAGGAAGTATGCAAGTTAGGCTAGTGGGTAGAGGGGATTCCAGCTGTGAGAAACTTAGAAGAGTGCATACAGTGAGTAGTCAGTAAGTATGATATATAAATCTCATCATCATCATCGCTGCTTCCCCAGTCTTTTCCATACCCACCTGCCCCAAAGCGGGGTCCATCCTCCCTCCTGACTGCTGCAATAAGCTGCAAGGGCTCCTTCCACCTGACTCTCAGTTGAAGACTATCACCACATTAAGTGACACAAGCATCCTGGGTACATCACCAGGGGTTCAGGATCCCTGAAAGCCAACTGAGGACTCCCCGCATCCTCAGAAAAGCAGCCCTCCGAGAGGCAGGTGCCCTCAGCTCCCAGCTGAACAGCGTCTCTGCCATGAATTGCCCCACGAGGGCCAGACCCACTCCAGAGGACCTTGGGGAAAGCTGGAGGAGCTCTCAAGAAGCCCAGGGCATGGTTGATGGCAGGGACAGCTCCTGGGGGCAGTGCCACTGTGATCTCACTGGGCCAGGCAACCACCACACCTTCTCCTGCCAAGTAGGTCCTGGGCAGCACAACCAGTACCAGGGCTCAGATGTGTCAGAGATGAATCCCCCCACAAGTCCCCACTCTCTCATGTATGCCCCCTGCCATAAGGAACTCCCTACCTCCTGAGGCCACTGTATGGAGGACTAAGACCTGACTCACTGAGATACACCCTGGGCTGAGGGGCCTATCAGCTCTCTGGCTCTAAAACATCTGGGAAGAAGGCTGGTCTTGGATGAGGACCACATCTGCCCACCCCAACACCCTACCCAGCCTCACCGTGACTAGAAGAGCCACTTGCCAATGGTCAACCATGGCCAGGAGATGGTACTGACAGCTGAGCCCGCCTAGGGAGTCCAGACTGATGCTCAGAGGAAAGCTGCCCAGCCTCTCTGCAGCCCCTGCCCGCCCCCACCAAGAAGAGAGAACATGCAGGGTCCCTGTGAGTAGGGGGCACCTCCACAATAGGCACCAGCCTCGTGGGGGCTGGAGAGAAGCCTTCAGGGTCCCTCCTCAGAAACTGCCTTGTATGAGTTTGTATTCTTGTGATACAAACAGCAAGGAGGCTGCTGGATAGCGCTGCACACCTGCCCTGGGCTGTGAAGGGCCAGCTCTCCACTCAGCAGTCAGGATACTGAGGTTTGGAGGGGGACCACCCCCAGGGCACATGACGTTGGTGGCTGACCTAGGCTCAGGCTCAAGACCACTGCCCCTCACACACCTGAACCGCTGCCTTCTCTGTGAAAGGTGTCAGGGTGCTTCCTGCTTTAACCAAGAGCCCTCCTGGTCCTTCTCTCAGCTTCTCTGACCTCCCACACAGTGCCCCCACTACTGTGTCCTCCTGTCACAGGCAGCCTGTCAGCCCTGTGCCCACTCGGCAGGCCTGGGTATGAGCTCAGGGAGTTAGGGACACCAGGATGGAGACCTTGTGAGGACCCAGGGCGGGCTCTCATAGAAGCGTCTCCCGTCTGTCTGAATGGGGTGGGAGACAGGATAGAGAGTGATGTCCTCACTCAGGAAGGGCCTCCATAACCCTAGACACCATTCAGGAAAAGTCTCTTCTCTGGCCAGATTGGCACTCAATGGAAAGACGCCACCAGTATCACAACACACATTCCACTCACAGCTCCCCATCCACGGCTCAGCCTCACCAGCCACGACCTCTGCCCCAGACAGTCAGGAGCTCTCAGAACCAGAGTATGGTCAAGAAAACAAAAGCTGCAGACTGCTCCCGGGATGCTGCACCCACACATAACACACACACACGCACACACAGGCAGTCACACAAAGGACACAAACACCTAAGATATGTCGTCAGGAACATGAGCTCAGGAACCAGGAGGACCAAGGAAGCCTCCAAACACATATGGTCACATGGCACAGACACAAAGAAAGCAAGATGCATACACATGTGGGCGTGCACACACAGCCACAAACCCGCTGGCGAGGCGTAGGCCTATATACACCCCCAGGTATACAGAGGAGCATGTCCCGTTTCACACATGTAGCAGCAGCCACAGCAGCAAAGATGGGGAATGTGCCAGCAGCACACGGCACCCCCCAGGCAGGCCAGAGATTCCTTTGGGATGGGCATCCTGAATTGGGGAGGGCTGGGTCTGGCACCCCAGAGCACATGAGCTCTTGGCAAGCAGCCTACATTTCAGGAAAAGGTGGACACCCCTCCCAAGGAGGGTGAGCAGTACCTGGTCTCGGAGAAGGGTGCTGGGTAACCCTGGTCGGGCCGCTACCAGCTACCATTTGAGGGCTGGTTTCCCCACTGTGCCATGAAGACCAGAGAGCCTGGGTTCTGCCACCTGTGACAGCACCACCAGCCAGCCTAGCCTCCCTCTGGGTTGTTCTTTGCAGCCTCCCAAACATGCCTCCATGTCCCCAGTGAGGAAGCACAGGCCAAGCCCAGGCCACATGTCCAGAGACATCTGTGAACGAAGCTAGTCTCACTGGTTGGGGAAGCAGCATTTTCAGAATGTGACCTCTCAAATCTGACCCCTGGGTTCAAATCCCATTACAAAGCAGAGGGACACCTTGGTTGGAGCCCTGGTGTCCTGTGATGTAAGTTGGGAGTGACGGTGATACTTACCCTGCGGAGCTATGGGCCCAGAGGGAGCCACTGCCTGGCCCCTAGCCCGCACTCACCCTTCCCGGCCAGCCCCTCAATCCCTGTCCTTGTCAGACTGGATGGGGAGACCCAGGCCCGTTCCTGGCCATCAAGAAACTGGAGACCAGCTGGCTTCTGGCTTCAGGAACAACCAGAAGGATCAAGGAAGCCTCCAGGCAACTGTGCCAGCTCTGGGCCTGCACCCACCCACCCCTCCCCTTCCTCATCCACCTTCTCCTAATGCTGGAAAATGGAACTGCTGCACACTCAAGCATGCAGACGTGAGTGGCCATGCTCACCGCCCAGGTTTGTCACCCTCCATACTGACCTCCAGCCGCAGCCCGGCCAGGTGCAGGCGAAAGGCTTCTCGCCCGTGTGCCGGCGCAGGTGGGCCTTGAGGTGGCTGCTTTTGGTATACATCTTGCTGCAGCCAGGGAAAGTACATTTGTGCATTTTGATGAGTTCTGAGGCTGGGTTCTTGGGGAACTTCTGGCCCACAAGGAGACCGGCAGGGCCAGACCCCAGGGATCCTGACCCGACAGGCTTGGCAGCGATGGGCACAGGGGCAATGCGCACAAACTTGGAGGGCAGGTTCAAGTTGGAGGAGGGCACCACCTGGGGCACGAGCGCGAAGGTCTGCCCCTGGATGTTGACCAGGAGCTGGGCAACCTTGACATTCTCCGGGGCTTGCCCAGGGGAAGCCGGCCCCATGCCCGATTCCTGCTTCACAGGCACGGGCTGGATCTGCAGCAGCACTGGGATGGGGCTATCGGTTGTGGGGCCAACACCTGGGCCCTGGGCACCTCCTGTACTGGCACCACCTGGTGGAGGGGAACAGCGCTCTCTCCCACTGGACTCAGGATGGAGATGGCTCCTGTGTGGCCCAGGCGAGAGCTGGCTGCAGGCATCCAAGTCCTTGCTGTTACCTTCTGGGGCCTCCTTGACTCCCGGCTCCATGTTCTCCTCCAGAAACTCTTCAATCTCCTCCAGGGTAGGCTGGAAGGGCCTTGGGACGTCATCAGGGTCACCCAAAGGAAACTCGGGGAAGCAGAAATGCTCCCCCTTCACAGGGGCTGCTGCCCTTCGCCAGGGCCCCCAGGCCATGGGGCCACTGCTGGCCCCAATGCCACCGCCGCTGCCCCCGCCACTGCCCAGCGTGGCCTGGGACAGTAGGAAGTCCAAGATGCTGTCTTGGCTCTCAGTGCCCGGGCCTCCACCATAGCAGGAGCAGAGGGCTTGAGAGTCGGGACTGGCACAGGAGCAGGGACTGGAGGCATCGCTGTCATCTTCAGAGAGGGGTGAGGGCAGCATGTGATATGTCCGCCTGCTGACCAGCCTGTCACTCAGATAACCAACTGGGCATTTTGGCGACGAGAAGTTCTCGTCCACTGGAAGCAAGTGGTCCACCATGCTGGCCTGGCCGTGCCGGTGCTGGCTGCAGGGAAGGAACACAGGAGGCGCAGTCAGGACAGTGCTCACCTGCCACCTCGCAGGCCTCTGACCCCACCCTCAGTTGCCTTCCCACAGCCTCCCCCTGCCAAACACCTGGATCCTGCTTCCATCCCCCAGGAGAGCTGTGCCTGCAAGAGTGTTTTCTGAAATTGCACCACCTGTTTGCAAAAGAGACCTCTCCAATCCCATTGCACAACCAGGGGCACATCTGGTTTCAAACAGATTTTCCAGAATTATCCTGGAAAATAGCACATGTGTCTGTGAACAACTGAGTGTGGGTGAGTATGAGAAAAGGGTATGCACAAGGGGGCTCTCTGGACCGCAGGAGGGCCAAGGCCCAGAATCAGTCCACTGTCAACCCCATAGGAGTCACTGTGCATCTGAGGACTCCTGACCTCAGCTTCACGCCTGTTGAGTCACAGAATGGGGGTAGAACAGCCATTTGCCCTCTGACCCTCATGTTGCTAGGGCTTCCAGAGGCCAGATTACGCAAATAAAAATACAAGTCACCAGTTAAACTTGAATTTCAGATTTAAAAAATAAAATACTTTTAATATAAGTATGTTCCCAATATTGGATAGGACATATTTACATTTAAAAACTTTTCACCTGAGGTTCAAATTTAACTAGGCTGCCTGCATTTTAACTGGGCAAGTGTAGCACGGAGGCAAAACAGTCAAAGACCAAGAAGCCCCTGCCTGCATGGCTGTTTCCCCACCTGAAGGGGGAAAAGCTCCTCTACTCTCCAGTCCTCAAACCCCGCTGAGCTGACTGCCCTGTGAGTGGCACAAGCTTGAACGCAACCCTCTCACCTGCAGCCTGATGCGTTAGCACCCTGTTGGCCAAGGCTCTGCCCCTCTGGTGATAATCCAGCCGACCACCAGGGGCCCAGAGCACCTGCAGGTGCATAACTGCTTTGGACTTCACACCCATCTAGTAGGAGAGGAGATAACCACCGCCCCCTCCACCCAGCCCTTTCTGGCCAATAAGGAAGTGGAGTCCCCTGCAACCTCTGCCACTGCTGTCTCCATTTGGGACACTCACCAGCTTGGGAAGGCTCAGCTAGTGCCTGTCTCCCGCTGAGACAGTGCACTCCATGTCTCTGCTGCGTTCCCAGTGCCTGGACTGGCCCCTGGTGCCCAGGAAGGGCTCAGAGAACTTTGATAGAGAAGAAGGGAAAGCTGTGTCCTCTGAAGTCAAAGGACATGCTAGGTCTGGTGTCCAAGGAGAGTCAATAGTGTCCAGCTCTGACCAGGCCACTTCTGTGAACCTTTGCCCTGCTCAATGACCATGGCGGGCTGGGTGTTTATCAAGGTTGGGGAAGGGGAATGCTTTGCACCAAAGTCAGAGGTTCTCTGCTGCCCGGCATCACCCCTACACCCAGCCCCTCTGTTTCCCAGATCCTTCAGGGCCTGGCACCCAGCACTGCCCAGTGGCCAATACCATAATCAGCTATGAACTTGGGCAAGTCCTTGCTCCAACTCCCAAACCTCAGTTCTGTTCCATGCTTCAAAGATCTCTAAGTCTCTTCCTGCTCAGGGACCCAGGACCTTTGACCTCAGTTCCCAACTTACCCAGGAAGCTTCATGGAACTTTAGGAAACCAAGGCAAGGTCTGTGCCCCAGGCCAGTTTTGCTAGGAAGACATTTGGCTTTTTGGTTTAAATACTCAGCTAAGGATGTGTTTTAAAATGCACCTATTCACAAAATCAGGTGCTGAGAAGGAATGAAAGTGCCAGACACTGTGAAGGGCACAAGGCTGGGTAGAGCCCACACTCCACCCTGGGCCTTCCCCAACCCTTTCCCACCCTCCAAGCAGGGGCTCCGTTCCCGAGTCTACAGCATGTCTTCCCGGTGACCTTGGGCAGGTGCCCAGCCTTTCTGTGCCTATCTCAGTCTGTGAGATAGGGGTGCTTCCAACAATGCCTGGCTCCTCAGGTGTTGTGAGAACCCCGTGAGCTGACGCTTGCTAAGGACCCCCCTCCAGGTCTGGCACACTGGCAGCACTCATCCAGTGCCAGCCAATGATGTCAGCCTGCAGGTACCGCAAGTGTGCCGTCTCTGCCCCTCCACTGTGATGTTAAGGAATAAGGGGCCTTCAGCCCTCCTGGGACCCAGAGCAGGCCTTAGAGCCCTCCCCTGAAACACAATCACTAACTGGCGATCCCATGATATTAAGCAATTACTGTTAATATTTTTAATGGTGATGATGGTATTGTGGTTAAAGGAGGCCTTACCTTTTAAAGACATATTGACAGATAAAGTGATCTAAAAATTACAGTAGAAGGGCTAGAAGGAAATGCCCTCCAATGGCTTCCCAAGGATGGGTGGCCCTATCTCCTGGCAGCACCCCAGCACTTGGCCCTCCTGACTCTTCACAGACCTCACCACCACCTGCCCCTCTCCTAGTCCAAGTATGCTCACCTCACTTCAGCCTCAGCCGAGGGCCCCTACCCTGGCTCTTCCCCCAGCACTGCAGGTAGGAGCTGCTTAGTTAGATCTCTGCTCAGAAGTCACCACTGTGGGAGCCTCCTGGCCCCACTGTAACATCACCCGATATTACACTCTTTCCTGCAGGTCCAACTGTGAGAAATTATCTTGATTATGTGTTTGTGAACTTTGCTTCCTGTCTACCTTACCACCAGAATATCAGCTGTCCAGACTGTTCACTCCAAGGCTGTCTCCCAGAGTCTAAAACAGGGCTGAGCAGAATTTGCTGAATGAGTGAATGGAAGGTCTCCGGGGGTGGGGGTGGGGGCGGAGACTAGGAGTGGGTGGCCCAGGCGGGCAACAGGGTCTTAATGCTGAGATGACCATCTCAAGGGGGACGCACCCAGGCGCCGAGAACCTAGAAAGGGCTCTGGGATGGCTCAGGGCACCGATATCAAAGAGAGGACACCCTAGGGCTGGAGCCGGCTCAGCCCCTAAAACACAGCAGCACGTGGGGCGGCCAGAGGCGCAGACTGCGTGCAGGGGGAGGGGACACGCTGTTCCGGGCACAGTCCCCGGCTGGCCGCCGGACTCCGCCCCCTCCCCTGGCCCAGCCAGGCCTGCTGTTTATCCTCCCGGGGACACAGCGGCTGCAGGAACAACATGTAATTGATAACAAGCCCAGCGCCGGCCAAGGGCTTGCCATTGGGTCAGCGTGCAAATCACGGGGGTGGTGGCGGGGGCCGCCCTTCAAAATAAGAGTCCCGGGTCCCTGCGCTGCCCGCAGGCCCCAAAGTCGCAGAGTCCGGACGTTCTCACACCTGTAGGGCAGCAGGGTCTCCCCAGGGGCCACCTGGTCGTGGGGGACAGGGGGAAGGAGATTTGAGGCACTCAGACATTTGGAGATTTTGTCACCTCCAACGGCTGTGGGAGAAAACAGCCCCTCTGTGCCCTCTGTAAGAGGGGGGTTGGTTCCATGAGTAACACCACGGCTGGGAGGGAAGAGTGAACCGAACCACCATATGGGATGGGGACATTCTCTCTGCCCCTCCGCCGCCATCCCTCGGCCAAGCCATGGCTTTGGTAATGTTCGGTCTTAGGGGACGGGGACTCAGCATGGAGTGAGACGCGTGAACGGTGCGGGTGTGCGTGAAGGGGTGTGAGTTCCTGTCGTGTGACTGCGTGTGCGGGGCGTGGTGCGGCGTGGTGCGCCGCGGCCGCTGTGGCTGTGCGGGAGGCTGTCCGCGAAGTGCTCGCGCGTGGAGCCTCCGTGGGTGTCCGCGCGTGTGGACAAACGTGCGTGGGAAATGAGCTGGCTCCGACCCCTCCTAGAGCCCTGGACCGCTGCCCGCTGGGCACTATGCCCTCGTCCCGCGCCCCCTTTGCCCCCACCATTGCTGCGGTGACCGACAGTAACCCCTCCCTCTCCGGCCCCTCCGCCCCCCCAACCCTGGACCGGCCGGTGGGTCCGCTCGCCCCCTCCTCTCAGCAGGCCGCGCTGGTGCCCACCATATGGGAGGGCAGGCCCGCAAGGCGCGCCACGGAACCACCCGGCCAGGCACCGAGGCGGCGGCGCGGGCCTCAGCAAAGTGCTGGTGGGCAACCGGGGTGGGGGGGTCACCTCCCTCGGGCTTGTCCGACCCCTACCCCCCTCCGCGGGAGCCCACCCCGCTCCTCCGACATTCCTCCGGCACTCGCGCGGTGCTTCCGAGAGCTGCGCGGGCTCCCTGCCACGCGCCCGGAGGCCGGCCAGCCCCCTCATCACCCGGGGCCGCGTCCACTCGGCCGGCCGGCCCTGCCGCGCCTTTCCCACCTGAACTTGGCGCACGCCCGACCGGCGGCCAGGCCCCGGCGGTCCTGCGGCCACGCGGGCTGGGCTGGGGGCGGCGGCTCGGCTCTCGGTCCGGCGGTGGCCGGGGGCCGAGCCGCGGGTCCTGCGCTGGCTCGCTAGCCCGCCGGCCCGCGGGTCGCTGCGGCGGAGCACTAGCCCGCCCGCAGCTCGCTGGGCGCTCACTCCCCGCCGCTCACGTGACGCCGCGGGCGCCGCGAAGGCTCGCAGGAGGCTCGGCCCCGGCTGCGAGCCCCATTGGCCGGCTCCGCGCGTCACAGGCCCCGCCCCGGCCCGGCCCCGCCCCGGCCCGCCCCCGCTGCGCCGGGCCTTGAGCGGCGGCGGCGCTGGGATCCCGGAGCTGCGAGACGCGCAAGCTCCCCAACACGCTGCGTGGTCCTCGGCCCGCAGCCACCTCTTTGCTTCCCACCCCTCGCCACGGTCTCGCGGCGTCCACGAGGGTCGGCTTCTGAAGCTCGGTCCCCAGGTGAGAACGGTAGACGAACCCCACGACTTATGAAAAGCCTTGAGATAGCCCCATAGAGCAGTCTGCGTGATTGAGGGGTAAGCGCTGGGGAGCCTGTCTGGCCGGGTCTGCCCCACAACCCCACCTTCATCCCCAGCGTGGTACAAGCAGCTGTGTTCCCTGCTGAGTGCCAGAGAAAGTAGGAGACTTGCCAAGGAGAAGGTATTTTTGGAGAAATACGGTATTGGTCTTTTAGCAGGGCAATCAGTTACGCTCTGGAAAGAGTGCGCGCTCTGCGCTGCCACCCCGGCCTCTAGGACTATCTGAGGGGGTTTGCTGACCCCCACCTGAAGCCAATGACACCTTGTCTCTGGGGCACCTTTCTGAGGACCACATAGTGCGTCACAGTCTACAAAAGCGTTCACAGACTGCTTTAGTCCACATCAATCCTGGCTAGCTTTTGGGTTCCCGCTTAGAGATAGGAAGAGTAAGGCTCAGAGTGGCTTGCCCAAGAGAAACACGTGGGCTGTTGGTGCTAGGCACCCTGCTGTGCCCTTTAATCCACACTCCAGCTGGATTCTCAGCCAAGCACTTTACAGATGAAGACACCGATTCAGAGAGGGCACCAGCCTTGCCCTGTACCACAGCTGGGAAGGAGCAGGTGGAGAGGTAGAGCCAGGTCATCTTGCAGACACCCCTAGGGCACCTGTGCAGAGCTCGCCTACTCAGCTTCCTTCCTCTCCCCTCCTGGCACTGGGAAGTAGGGAGCATTTTTTCCTGCTTCTTCTGGAAGACATTGCTAGAGCAGGAATTTTTAACCAGACCCTTTCTAGGCTCTCTGGAATGCTGTGGGTCTGGGCTTGCTTAACCGGGGATATGGGGACACTCTTTGTACACCAAGTCAGTGCCAGGGATTCAGGCTGCTGCTACCACCAGGAGCCAAACCAAGGCTCAGCCAGAGGGCTTTAAGGACATTTGTGTTGAGGATGGTGAGAGGCTTTCTAGTTCACAGAAGTTGGAATGACCACTTCTGGCATTACAGCAGCCCTGGCTAGCCTGGGAAGAACAGTGGAATTTGCTCATTTTTGTAAGTGAAGAGATAGAGGCCTGTAAAGTTCAGTTATTCTTCGTTTCGTCTCAGTGCAGGTCAGGATTGGGCCTGGCCACACCACTTCTCCATCTGCCCTGCCCGCCCTTGGTCTTCACTCCTCACACACTCTCAGCCTAGTGCCTCCCATCCTCTTGGTGAAAGCTGCAGCGAAAGGTCAGAAGCTTTGAAGCAAAGACATCCTTAGCAGCTGCAGCACACAGGGAAGAGGCCCCACTGGCCAGAAATTGGAGAACAGCCAAGATGGTCCTGTTAAAACCTGAGTCAGATCAGGTCCCTTCTGAGCTCAGAAGCTTCCAGTGGCTCCTAACTCACTCAGAGTAAGTAAAGCCCAAGTTTTCACCACAATCTTTAATGCCCTACAGCTAGATACAGCATTTACCCCAAACCATATCTAAGAAGCAAAGCTCCCTCAATGTAGCAGGGAGAATCTGTCATTGAGATTCCATGGCAGGAAGGAGAGAACAAAGCCAGATGGTGCTCTTCAAAACAGATGACAAAGAAAAAATTTCTCTTCACAGTATTGAAAACCTCTAAGGTTATTTTCCTCCAAAGCAATTCCTTCCCTACTTCTACATAATCAAGTATAGAAAAGGGCTTTGGAAGTATATACATTATATTGGTTAAATATTGTACGACTGCCTATAAAACCATTTGGGCCTGGTGCCTTTTTGGAGTGATCTTTGCTCCATGCTTGAATTTCACATTTCACACCATTTTACCAAGATACGTCTGACTCTAGACTCCTTCTCTTTTTATCATTACTACTCTATGTTTGGTGTATCCTTTCAATCTGGAAACCCATGTCTTTCTTCAGTTCAGGGAAATGTTCTTCTATTATATCCTGTTTCCCCCTAGACAGCTGCATGGATTCCTCCATTGCATACTCAGGTCTCTGCTCAGATGCCACCTTATCACAGACTCCTTCCTCATTCACCCTATCTAAAACAGCACATCTGCTGCCCTCAGTTTCCTGGTCTCTGTTTATTTTGTTTCATGATCCTGATGTTTATATTATTTATTGATTTGTTTCTTGCCTATGTCTCCCACTAGCTGACAAGCTCCTTAAGAGCATGGACTTGTATTTTTTTATTCACTCCTATATCCCCAGGACTTGCATTTTTTTATTCACTCTTGTATTCCTAGCACAATTCCAAAACATGTTGAGGAAATGAGATATTCTTCCAGCCTGGGTAAAGCTGCCAATGGATATGGGGTCTTTGGAGAAGCTCTTCAAGGTCGGGCGCTCTCTTCCACAGTGATGTAGCCACCAATCTTGTCCTCAACCCCTGTCCCACACACATACCCGAGACCTCCAGCCTGCCGACTAGCTCCCACCTGCCCGGGGGTCTGAGCCCAGCCTGCTCTCTGCCAGGAAGCATATTGAGGGCCCAAAGCATTTTGAGGGCCCAAAGCATTTTGAGTGGCTCAATGGTCTGTGCACAAAGGGCCCACTGTGGCCATCAAGTCCTGTGGCCTCCCACAGTGAATGACTTCTCTTCACCCTTCCCAGGTGGGAAGCAACAGTTCCCCCTACTCTCAGCTCCCATGTCTCCAGCCCTGCTTCAAGGGTCTCTGACCAGAGTCCCCTACCTTCTGACCAGCTCTTCCTCTGAGGGCTGGGGTGCTGAAGAGACCCTACGCATTCTGGGCTCGGGAAGTGGTTTTGAGCTGGGGGCTAGGAAATAGGCAGGCAGAAGTGCTGAGGGTGTCCAGGGGTCAGAAAAAACATTGCAGGAGGTTGCTCAGGCTGGGCCAGACCCTTTCCCCACCAAGCAGGTCCCCGGTGCTGTGTGTACAAGAGGTCAGGTCTGTTCTGACACCAGGAAGCTCAGATGAGGCCCCACCCTTCTCTCATGACCTGTGTCATCCCCACCCCCAGCCCCCCAGCCCTGAGCACACCTAGCTCTGAGGAACATCAGCCTAGGGACCTGGGGACCTGACAGTCCAAGAAGACACAGAGAAGGGCTGAGTCCTGAGAGCCTCTGACCTTGGCTCTGAGCACTGGCAAAGCCCCAGGGACACCCCCGGCCTGGAGGATCCAGGAGCAGCAGGGGCTGAGATTGGGTGAGAGCTCCAGCTTACCCTGGTCCATGGACACACCAGTGTGGTTCTGGGGTCAGTGGGCTCCTTGGCTTCCCCTCGTCCCTGTCTCTGCCATGAACCATGGTCTCTGACGCCTGACAGACTTCCAGACAGGCAGGCAGCCTGGACCCCAGCCCAGTGGGGCGATACGTGCGTGGCAGCCTAGACTCTGGTTCTTCTGCACAGTCCCTCACTGCTGAGTGGCCTTGGACAAATCAGTTTGTCTCTCAGAGCCTCAGTTTCCTCCTCTGTAAAATGGGTGTTCAGACCCCTAATCTACTTACCTCAAAAGGTTGTTGGAATATAACCAAAGTAAGAGATGGGAAAAGGCATTGGAAAGTACAGAGATTCAGTAGAGGCTGTTACCATTCCGTCCCATATGTATTCACTGCTCCTGGACAGCCATCCTGCCAGTGCCAAGCATTGCTGCGGACATGAGATGCCGCTCACGCTGTCAGGGCCTCCTGAGATCCCAGTGCAGAGTAGGGGCCCAGCAGGATGATGGTGATGCAGGTGATAAGGACAAGTGTGAAGGGGGCTATGGGTCCCACCCTGGGGGGACGCACTGGGAGCAGCAAGGAGGGGCACTGAGGAGCCAGGAGAGACTGCAGAGCAGGGCAGATTGGCTCTGGGGAGTGGGCATGGGTGTCACTCTCATGGAAGGCTGTGCCAAGCCTGGGAAAGACTAGAAGCCCGGGAAACAGTGGCCACCTTGTCAGTGATTCTCTGTCCCCTGTTAATCCAATTTTAAGCCTCCAAAACTGGTGTTCAGGACATTCATTTGAGCAATTCTTTTAAAAATAACACCTGCACATGTTTTTAAAGTTCAAGCACTACAGAAAGGCATGAAACGAGAAGTAAAATTCTACCCAGCCCCAGTGCCACCTACCACTTCTGTGTGTTGTTATTCTAAATAATGTTCCTGGGCCAGGCACAGTAACTCACGCCTGTAATCCCAGCACTTTGGGAGGTTGAGGTGGGCAGATTGCTTGAGTCCAGGAGTTCCAGACCAGCCTAGGCAACACGGCAGTTTCACCTGTCTCTACAAAAATACAAAAATTAGCCAGGCATGGTGGTGTGTGCCTGTAGTCCCAGCTACTTGGGAGGCTGAGGTGGGAAAATTGCTTGAGCCCAGGAGGTAGAGGCTGTAGTAAGCCGAGATTGCACCACCACACTCTAGCCTGGGTGACAGAGCAAGACCTGTCTCAAAAAATCAAAAAATAATAATAAATAAAAAATATGCCCATGTCTTTTGTGTCTGTACAAGAAGCATATGGCCCCACCTTGCATGCCAAATAGTGTCTGTGCCCCCAGAGGCATGGCTGCATAGACCGTGAATATGGCCTTTGATGTCTGAATGAGTTTGGCCTGTGGAAGGCATTGCCAAGCTACTGGAGTATGGGAGGAATGTGAGGTTCAGTGTGTTCCCCTGGCTGGCTCCCCGTGTGTCACCATTACTGGCTGTGTCCCTCTACCTATGGTCATGGCTTCATCAGGCAGCCTCTCCTAGAGATGCCTTAACTCTCCTAACCCTGCCCATGTGTCTATAAATCTCTCCTGTGTTAAAGGCCCCTCAATCACCCTGTGGCAGTGTCCATGTGCTCTGCTGGGGCTGGGCCAGCATGCATCAGCATTGCGGCTATTCAGTCTCTTTGTCATCTTTCAAGATGCAAATCACATTTCTTTTCTAATTTGGACTGGTGTTTTCTAAACCTTTTGAAAAGTCACCCTCAGATTTCTTTTCTTAATACCATTGTTTTTATGTTATAATTGATTATGATTATGATTGGATTTCTTATTTTATTTGGAGTATATCATCAAGTAATTTTTTTCAGTAAAAGTGCTTGGAAGGTAACCTTTCTGAGACTTTCCATGTTTAAAAACATCTTTAATTTGTGTTCATACTTTATTGATAGTTACAGAATTCTAGATTCAGAATGATTTCTGCTTAGAACTTGAAGGTATTGCTCCACTGTCATCTGGCATCTGGTGTTGCTATAAGATGTTTGATACCAACTAGAATTTTATTCCTTTGAAGGTGCTATAGTCTGAATATTTGTGTTCCCTTGAAACACATGTTGAAATCCTAACCCCCAAGGTGATTGTCTTAGAAGGTAGGGCCTTTGGGAGGTCACGAGGTCACATGCTAGAGCCCTCCTGAGTGGATTTATGCTCATAAAGGAGGCACCAGAGAACCCTTCATCCCTCCCACCATGTGAGGGCACAGCGAGAAAATGCTTAGTCCATTTGCTTTGCTATAAAGGAATACCTGAGACTGGGTAAATGATAAAGAAGGCTGGGTACAGTGGCTCATGCCTGCAATCCCAGCACTTTGAGAGGCCGAGGCGGGTGGATCATGAGGTCAGGAGTTCAAGACCAGCCTGGCCAATGTAGTGAAACCCTGTCTCTACTAAAAATACAAAAATTAGCCAGGTGTGGTAGTGCGCACCTGTAGTACCAGCTACTTGGGAGGCTGAGGCAGGAGAATGGCTTGAACCTGGGAGGTGGAGGTTGCAGTGAGCCAATATCCTGCCACTGCACTCCAGCCTGGGTGACACAGTGAGACTCTGTCTTGAAAGAAAGAAATAAAGAGGGGAGGAGAGAGAGACAGAGAAAGAGAGAGGAAGGAAGGAAGGAAAGAAAGAAAGAAAGAGTGAAAGAAAGAGAACAAAAGAGGGAGAAAGAAAAAGAGAAAGAGAATGAAAGAAAGAAAAAGAAAGAAAAAGAGGTATATTTGGCTCACAGTTCTGCAGGTTGTACAGGAAGCATGGCGCCAGCATCTGTTCCTGGTGAGGGCTCAGAATGCTTCCACTTTTGGTGGAGGTGAAGGGGAATCATTATGCACAGAGGTCACACAGTGAGAGAGGAAGCGAGGTCAGGGGGAGGTGCCGGGCTCTTTTTAATAACCAGCTCTCTAGGGAACTCACAGAGAGATAACTCACCCACTTTCTCCCAGAGAGGGCACTAGTCTATTCATGAGGGATCCACCCCCTTGACCCAGACTCCTCTGTTAGGCCCCGCCTCCCCATTTCCACTTGAGATTGGGAGGGGAGGATCAAACATCCATCTATGGCCGGCACCATCTATGAGCCTGAGGGGTAGGTCCTCACTAGGCTGAATCTGCCTGCTCCTTGATCTTGGACTCCCTGGACTCCAGAACTGACAGAAATACATTTCTGTTGTTTATAAACTACCCAGTTTATGGTATTTTTGTTATCGTAGCTTCAGTGGACTAAGACAGAGGCTACCTGTTTTTTTCCTCTCTCTAAGACGCTTTTGGGATCTTCTCTTTATCCTTGATGATCTGAAATTTTGTGGTGACGTACCTTGATGTTGGCTTCACTTATTCATTTATTCATTCTTCTTCTATTTGGTCAGCATGTGAAGGAGACTTCATGCTTTTATTTAGCTCTGGACATTTTTTCTATTACTTTTTGGGTTTTAGTTTTTTCTTGCATTCTCATTTCCCAGTCCCCTGTGCTCCAAGGCTGACCACCTCACTCCCCCGTGCTCCAAGGCCGGCCACCTCACCGCCCTGTGCTCCGAGTCCACCTCACTGGTGCTTCATCCACTCAAGCACTGTTGTCCACAGGTCCAGTGGAGTTTCCTTGGAGTCCTGTGGCCCAGGTGCTCCCCACCTTGGCCACCTATAAGTTCTAGCAACCCTCCCAAGCAGCGCCCTGCTGCGGGGCTCTCCACTCCCACGACTCCACTGGGCTCTGAGTGAGCCATGAAGCATGCTAGGCATGTGCTGTTCCCTCCCCTAGACCGTGAGCACCATGGCAGTGGGAACCAGGCCTGCATCATCTGCAGACCCCCTGCCACCAGCACAAGGCCAGGCCCCAGGCACAGACACCCTGTCTGAGTGCCTGGTCCAGAGCAGATGCACAGCAGATGTGTGTTTGGGGGTGCCACTCTCAGGCACCTCCTAGCCACTGGCCAGCCGCCCTCACTCTGCCCTGAGCTTCCTGCTCCTTCAAGAATCCTGTTGGCTGTGGCTCCTATTCCAAGGCCACTCTCCAGCCCCAGGCTCAGAGACAAGCATCCCTAGCTCAAGCACACTTCAGTTCAAACCAGTCCAACCCACATTTGTCTAAGGGGAAATGGAGTTGATAGGCTGGAGTAAATGGAGCCTCCAATGTGGTCTCCAGGCCCAGCTGATGCCAGGGCCTCTGCTGCCAGGGGGGCCCTGCTCCTCGACTTCTTGGTCTCACTTCCCTCTACATGGGGCTGTCTCAGCAGCTCCAGGCTGCACTGCTTGGTGCTGATGGGCCCAACAGGGGTCCTGGCCAGATGCTGGCTGATCCTGCTAGTGTCATATGCTCATCTCTGACCCACTTGTTGTGGCCAGGGGCAAGTGGGTCACTGGCAGCCAGGCCTGGGCCAGCCCTGGAAAGGGAGAAGAGTTGGCCTTGCTGAATCTCACAGAGAGTGGGGAGGGAAGTCCCCAGCACAAAACCAGAGTGTTGTCATTGTTACCAGAAGGGAACAGGGGGACACTGGTGAACATACAGCCCACCCCACCTCCCTGACTGCAGAGGAGGAAGCAGAGGGCACAGCAGCTCACCCAAAGCAGTGCTGGATTCTCAGCAGAGAATTCACACCCATGTTTCCCCACCTGCAGCCACACTGGTTCAGGGCTGGGCCTCCAGGGAGGTAGGACTTCATCACGGATGTGGGTAGGACCCAAGGTCTAGGGCTGTGACACAGGCTGGTCTTCCAGGAGAGGCAGAGATTTGGGAAGGAGGCAGCGTCCAGACCATACTGGTGGAGCCAGCTCTGGAGGGGGATGGTGGTAAGCAGCCTAGGAATTCCTTCCGCTGCTGACACCCTCAGCCTGGGGACGGGCTTCGGTCTGGCAGAGCTTCCCAAAGCCTGGGCCTCACATCTTTGCCTCTGCCTTTAGTTGCCCCATCCTCACTGCAAATCACCCCACAGCCCTGTCTGGGGGAACCTTCTTTGGTGTCTCCTCCAGCTCTTTGGTTAGTGGCGCATGTGCAGTGCACTTTACAGCTAACGAAGCCCTTTGCAGAGGCCTCCTGAGCCCTCAGGATGCACCAAGAGGCCACGCTCTGCTCCCTGCTCTGTAGATGAAGACATGCTGTTCAGAGACCAGCAAGGCTCCAGGGCTGTGCCGAACACTTGCCTCTCAGAACCATGGTGGCTCGTCCCAGTTTCCCTGAGCTGTGACTGAGCCCATGGCAGGGGCCAGAACACTGCCTGCCTCAAGGCTTGTGTGAATGAGGTGCAGGGCTTTGTAGGGCGGCCTAAACCACTGGCACCGTGAGTGCTGACCAGCCAGGCCCTGCTGTTCATTGCAGCAAAAACTACTCCCCACCCAGAAAATGACAAGGTAGTGGGGATTTGGGAGAATCTGCTACCTCCTCTGTAGAGAAGGCTTTGAGACCCCAAAAAGGAGGAGGATATAGAGAGGGACCCCTTATAAGGTAGGAAGTGGAAGCCTGCAGGAAGAGCTGGGTCAGGACACAGCTGAGGCACATGGAGGGCAGCACTGCCTGGCACTCACCCATCACCACATTGGCTGCCACAGAGTCCTTACTGTCCTTGCACCCACATGACTGTAGGAGGCTGCTGCCCCCGGCCTGGGAGTGAGGAGCAAAGGGTCAGGGTCCTGGAGGTCTCAGCAGTGACCAGTGGCTAGGTGGGCACAGGCCAGCCACTGTGAGGAGCCAAGACACAGTCCCCACTCTAGCACAGAGACATAAAAGACCAGTGTCTTAAACAGGAGACAGTCTCTCTGCCTCTGGCCTCCTACCTGCTGAGTGTCACAGATGGGGATGGTGACCCAGTGCAGGGGCCCAGGCTCCTCCCTCCTGTGGTTCTGCCATTGCTCAGTCACAGCCCTCACTTGTGTGGCCCAAGATGACTCAACCATACATGGGCTCCAGACCCTGGGGAGAGGAAGGAGGGAGGGAGGGCACAGTGCTGCTCTATAAGGGACCCCGGCAGAAGGAGCCACTATCAGCCCAAGGTGTGATGTCTCTCTGCCAATGGGTTGGGAGCCCAGAGACCTGCAGGCTAAGCCCTGCTCTAACTGGCTGCAGAGATCTGAGCACATCACCACTCGCCACCGGTCTCTGCTTTCTCCTCTGCACCAAGAGTTCAGCCAAAACAACCCTTGGGGGTCTTCAGTGGAGGACTCTTAACTTACATCTCTTTGGGGGCAGATGGGACAATGCCTTAGGGAAGGACAGATGGTTTGGGTTGCTAGGGCTCCCTGGCTGTGGCATGAGGCAGGGGGCTGGCCATGGATATAGCCCTGGAACTTCCGAGCTTTCTTGGAAAAACGTCTGTGGACCGCCAGATAATACAATAGGTAACTTTACTGAGTGCTTCCTGTATCCCAGACACACAGCTCAGAGCTAACATTCGAGCCATTACTGAATGCTGGGCACTGTTCCGAGTGCTCTACAAATTCTATCTCACCTAACACATCATCTCCCTTGAGATAGGGGCTATTGCTATTGCCATGGGCATAATGAACCCACAAAACAAGAACAAGCTGCCATGAAAAAGGAGCACTCAAAACGAGAGATGATTCCTGGAAATGTAATAACTTGATGGTATCCATGCAAACTCAATCCAAAGACTGAAGAGCAGAATGGACATACCCAAGGAGCCAAATAAAAATGACAGATGGAAATCATGGGAATATTCCACAGCCAAGGCCTCAATGTCCATGGGAAAGGAATTGAGTTCCCATTCAGAAGGGAAGACAGGTCCAAATCACCTCCCCAGCCCCAGCCTGTCCTCCCCAGCTGAATCTGGCTGGCGGGCATTGATGGGTGACAGGGAGTTAATGAGTCACTCCTGCCTGGTTAAAGTCCTCAAAGTTTAACACATGTTTTTCAGGCCAACCTTGGGCCTGAAGTTTCTATCCCCTTTCCCCTAGGTGCCTGTCCCGTAAGTCCAGCAGGCTGGGGTCCCGGCTGTCACTCAGCTCCAAGCTGTTCACAAGGAATCAAGGGTGGGCCATGGCTCAGCACATGAGGGGAAGTTTCACGCACAAGGAGGGGCCTCAGAGGGCAATGAGATGGCACCATCCACCCAGCCCGATGCCAGGCACTTCCACACAGTCAGGACAACACCAGCCAAGTAGAGTGAAGACAGAGCATGCCAATGTCCTGTCCTTGCACTGGGAAACGTTCAACCTCATCATTGATCAAAGAAACAAATGCAAACATGATACTGTTTTAATCCTATTGACAGGGATATTCTAGAGTAGTAACACTGTTGGAAAGAGTTTAAATAGGTACATTTCCAGAAAATAACCTTGCACAATATATAGACCCCTGTGCCAGTAAGTCTATGTTCAGAAACTGATTTGCAGCCAGATTTATGCAGACTTGTACTTTCCAACATGACTTGCCATTGAGAAAAAATGGAAACTGGTTAATGACCAACAGAAGGAAAACTGGTCATAAACCATGTCCTGTGCATGCAATGGAACACCATTTAACTGTTTAGATCAGGTTTTTAATACTACTTCATGAAAGTTAAAACTCTATATAGTAGTCCTGTCTAGGAATTATTCTAGATATGATTATGCAAGGAAAATTTATTCGTAGAAAAAATTAAAAAGAAATCAATAAGAAATATTTAGGTGAATGATTTTTCAAATATTTATGTTGAATAGTAGGATTACAAGTGCTCTTTCTTTTCAGCATTACATTTGTTACTTTTTCAGATTTTTTACAATGAACATATTATAATTTTACCTTTATAACCAGAAAAAAAATGGTTTGCTTTATGTTTGTTTTATGTGTTATTTTGCAATAGTTTTTCTGTAAATTTTCTCACTGACTGAAGTATCAGAATATACAGACAAGTATAAGAAGAAAAAAATTATTGATAACCATATTATCGTTAATATTTTCTGGCTATATTACAAAAATGGAAACACATCATACATACTGTTTCAGAGGCTTTTAAAAAATTATGGTTAAAGACACATTAAAAAATGTACCATCTTAACCATTTATAAGTGTACAGTAGGGTTAAGTATATTCACACTGTTGTGCAACCAGTCTCCAGAACTTTTTCATCTTGCAAAATTGAAACTCTGTCCCCATTAAACCAGTCCCCATCCCCTCCTCCACCCAGCCCCTGGCAACCACCATTGTACTTTCTGTCTCTATGAATTTGACTGCTCTAGATACCTCATATAAGGGGAATCATTTAGTATGTGTCCTTTTGTGTCAGTTAATTTCACTTAGTGTACTGTCCACAAGGTTCATCCATATTATAGCCTGTGTCAGAATGTCTTTCCTTGTCAAAGCTCAATCATATGCCACTGTACAGACTACATTTTGTTTATCCATTCACTCACTGAAGGACACTTGGGTTGCTTCCGGAGCCTTTTTAAAACAGAGTAATATATTGTAATATCATTTCTATATTTTTTCTATGGCAATAATGATACATTAATATCGATCACTTTTAAAGGTTGCCCAGTCATTCATAAAGGTAGGTGCTTCGTAATTGATTCAGCCAATCCTCACTTGAAGAACATGTATATTATTTCCAATTTTTTACTGTCATATGCAAAACTGCAATAAATGGCCCTGGGGCATATGTCTTTGTATGTCTGTCCTCCTATCTGTTGAAGAGAATTTCAAAGTGGGGTTTGTGCATCAAATGTTCTCGGGTTGATATTTATGACCCTGTTGCCCTCTAAACCTTACATTCATGCAGACCCCTGCATCCATGGTTCGCTGTCCTCATGGTCCTTGTCACCACTGGGTGGCCTCACTTTATAAAAGCTGACACTTCTTTCTGTCAATTTTTGTCAATATGACAGATAAAAAAAAGTCATTGTATTCATTTGCGTCTCCTTGATAATCGGTAAAGTGGAAGGTTAATTCATACTGTTGAAATATTAAACAGGCAGATGGGCTTTCCTTATGTAGGGCCTGTTCGGGCCTGTGCTTCCTAGAGGAGTCTTGCCCATTTCCTTGCTGAGGTGTACGAACTGCTTGCGTAGGAAAGACCCTCACACCCTGTCTGGATCTGTGGCCAGCAATCGTTTTGGAGTTGCAGAATTTGTTGTATTTCCATAATGGTATTTCCAAATATAGTGATGGATTCTGCCTTTGGTATCCTATTTAGAACCCCTCTGCTTCAAGGTTTTATGTGTATCTGGTCACATTTTCACTGATGTCACATGGTCACGCTCACCTTCTGGGACTGTCATGGTTTAATGTTATCACCAACCGCTTTCATGCAGCTTTAATTTAGTCTGATGGCCATGTGCTGGGGTCAGATGTAAGATGTGTCTAAAGCCATGGCCAGGCCAGCCCCGGTTGCCCGCCTTCCCTCAGCACCATCCCCACAATCTGTGAGTCCTTTACACTGTCCCCACCTGCAAGAAAAGAAAGACCGTCTGCCACCCAAGACTGAGCCTCTCTGCACAGACCTGTCCAGAGGCTTTTGCTGTTTACAGGAGGACCCAGGAGAAGGTACCAGTTGCGGGGGTCCTGTGGCTGGGATTCCAGGCACCACTGTTGTCCCTAGTAATGGAGGAGTCACCATGGGATGAGGGGCTCTATGCCTCCCGAACAGGCGGATCAGTGAGTACCTGCTCCCCCCATGCCCAGAGATGAATCATTATTGGTAATATCAAACTGCACCTAGTCTATTGCAAACCTACCGCCTCCTTCAGTCCTCACAGGAGGCTTTGCTGCTTGAGTTCTAGGGAAGAAGCTGAGAGAACCCAAGAACACAGAGGGACTTCGGTGACATAGCCACAGGGCGCAGAGGCAGGGCCAGGCTCTCGAAGCAGCTGCCACTGCTCTTTCTGCTTCAGGGACAGCCGAGCCACAGCTGTCATGTGGGAGCCTTGGTGGACCCTGCAAGCCATCAGGGCTGCCTAGGGAGACTGAGGAGCCGGGCCAGGCACACCAGGGCAGAGGGCAGGCAAGGAGTTTGTAAGCCTGAGACCCAGGGACCCTCAGCTGTCCCTACCCATACCCGCTCCTGGATCCCAGCCCCCAGCCCAGAGCCCACAGCATGCACCTTCCTGGGGATCTTCCCTGACATCCTCCTGTTCCTGGATACAGATGCAGTTCATACACTCATCCACCCAACAGGCATTTATTGAGTACCTACTGTATGACTGGTACTGTTCTGGTGACACAGCCGTTCCCCACAGAGGTGGGGGCCTACCTTCTGGGAGTTTGTACTCCAGTGCGGGATATACAAGGGACTCTGTGCAGGGACTGGAGTAGTCCCAGTGGTGCTAAGCGCTAGGACAGCTCTTTGTGGAGGCCCATGGCATCCCAGCCCAGCCTGGGCCGGGCCCAAGGGAAGGGAGCACAGCACAGTCTTTGTCCTCATGAACATTCCAACCAGACAAGCAGGGAGGCAGAGGGAAGCTGCTTCAGGTGGGCTGTGCGGGGAGGGCCTCTCCACAGAGGTGCTGCTGGAGCTGGGAAGGAGCCGTCTTGAGAGGAGCCAGGGAAGGGTGAGCCATGTGAAGGCACGGGCTGGGGCAAGGAAGTGCCTACACCCCGGAGGCTCTGCAGGATGCTGAGGCTGAGGGCAGCAGATGTGGGAGATGACTGGGAGCTGTGGAAGCTGCGAGGAGGGCCGTGGGTCCCAACAGGCAGGACACGTCCCACAGTGAGCAATCACCTGGCTTAGCCCACACGTGTCTTCTGGCAATGCAAGCATCACACCATGGTGCTCGCCGGCTCCTGTGGTGGTGTGAGCCCCGGGGCACAGCTTCCTGCACCCTTCCATGTACCTCTGCCCTCCTTCCATGAAGTAGGGGTGCAGCCATGCAGCTAACCATCCTGACTCACAGAGGGGCGGCAACTGGCAACTCAAAAACACTGTTGTAGACCAGAGTAAAGATTTTTGTTTGTATTCTCAGAGCAATGGGAGTCCACTGACATGTTTAAGCAAGAGAGAGACCAGATCTGACTTCAGTTTTTTAAAAGATTGCTCTGTTGCCATGTGCAAAAGCACTCCTGGGCGCACCCAGGCACACCACGGTGTGGCTACAGTAGCCAAAAGGTGGAGGCACCTGAGTGTCTGTCAATGGACAAAGAAGCCAAATGTGCTCTGTCCACACAGTGGAACATGACCAGCCTTAGAGAGGAAGGAAATCTGTCAATGCACAGCCTGGACGAACCTTGAGGACATGGTGCTGACGGAAATAAGCCAGGCACAGAAGGACAAGTCCTATGCGATTCCTCTTCTTGTGAGATCCCTAGAGCAGTCAGGTTCACAGAGACAGAGAGTGGAATGGTAGTCACCAAGCTTTGTGGGAGTCTGTGTTTAACGGGGACACTTACAGTTTTACAAGATGAAAAATTTCTGTGTATTGGATGGTGGTAATGGTCGCACAACAATGTGAATGTGCTTAATGCACTGAACTGCACACTCAAAAATGAGGAAGAATTTAATTTTATGTTATGTGTATTTTACCACAGTTTAAAATAAAACAAGGACTGTTAGGATGTATCAGTCGATGCCCCCCGAGGAGAAGCCAGCACACTGCAGCAGGCCGAACAGAACAAATGTCATACCAGGGCTTGTGACAGAGGCAGGTAGGTTAGAAGGTACAGATCCCAGAGCCCCAGGAGTGGAGGCTCCCACCCCACCCAGAGGTCTGGAGGAGCTGCGGGCAGGAGCTGTGGGCAAGCAGATAGGTGGATGCACAGGAGCCACCCGACAGGCATGCTGGAACCTCGCCTAGGCAGGTGGGAGGCAGCCAGGTGCCCTGAGCTCTCTCTGCTGCCCCGACCCCAGCATGCCCGTGCCTCCTATTGATGGAAACAAACAGAAGTTGGTGTGTGCTGTCCTGGAGATCAGCCTCAGGACACTGTGGGGGCCAGGACAGGGCAGCCCAGGGAGATGAGCAGCACAGGAGACAGATGGGAGCCGAGGGAGTGGCGGCTCTACCGGGTCATGGCCATGGAGATGCAAATGGCCTTGAGCACATATTTTGGAGACAGAACCTCAGAACTAGGTACATTGGACATGGTTGAGAAACAGGTTTTGTTTTGCCTTTCTTTGGTAACTCTGAAAAGCAAAAGGTGCTGGAGAGAGGCAGGGTGGAGTGGAGAGAGACCAGGTTTCAAGGCAGACAGGTCTGGAGCCAGGAGGCTCCAGCATGGACCTGAGAGTGGAGGACGTTCACAGTATCAACCGCGGGAGGGCACAGGTGCTGCGGAGGGATGAGGCAGAGGTGCCCCCTCTGTTATTGGCCATGGGAAGCCCAGAGGTCCCCAAGGAGGGCCAACGACTGCAGTTGCTGGTAGTCGGAGCATCTGGGGGGTTCAAGCAGTGCCCTTTGCCCAGGCTGGAATATTTTCCAGGCTGCTCCATCCATGCCAGAGCCTCCTGGGTGTGTCACCAGAAGAGCGGGGAAGTCGTGCTCATATATTCTAAAGACAAGGGAAAGACTTAGTGGTGGCCCATGGGGTCAGGCCACTACCTAGAGCCTGCAGGAAAGAGGAAGACCTGTAAACTCCTCTCTCCCTGCCCTGCCTGCTCTGGGAAAGGGCTCTGGAAAGGGGCCAAGTTTGCACCTCGCACAGTCCCTACATGTCACTGGTCAGACTAGGGCTGTTTCCAGCTGCTCATTTAGAAAAGTGTAGTCAGAACTGTCAAGAAAATCAACGAAGACAAGAATAAAATAGAAAAGGAGAGGAAAGAACACAGCAGAGCTCATTGTGGGTGCAAGGGAGGCGGTGTCCACTCTTCTTTAGGACTTAGGACAGAATGAGTTTCTGAATTCAGGTTACAACCTTGTAGTGCCTTGAGAAGTTGCTGTGTTTGTGGGCAGGGGTCTTGGCTTCTCTTCGCCATCTGCACCCAGTGCCCTGCACCCACTCTCCCAACCCAGCCCCCCAACCCCCTACCTGCGAGCTCTCCCTCTTCCTCTAGCTTTTGCCTCCCCTGGCTCAATGCATCGTCCTACAGTGCTGAGTCCTGATGTGAGGACTGCAGGGGCAGACTCATGCTGAACCTCTAGCCCCTTTCCTTCTGCAATGCCAGGATGTGCCAGCAGCCCTTCACCAGCTCTGCCTCCTGTCAAGCGGTCATCCCTGTGGGCCAGGCCCCCTACTCTGCTCGGGGTCACCAGCGGTTCTCTGGGCCTGCCCAGGCCTGTGGATCGTCCTGCCTGGGGAGCAGTCAGCCACCTTCCCCCACCAGCCTCAGGCCATCCTCATTCCTCAAGGCCTTGACCTCTTCGGCCACCTAGAAATGGGCTTTTATCTTGTCCGGGTCCTGGCTGGGACTTTTGTTCCATGCCTCTGGCCACTTCTTGCAAAAGCAGATGTTTCTCATACAGCATTGGGCACTTTGCCACTGTTGGAGAGGCCAGGAAAATTCAGGGACTTGAAGGGCTAGAGCCTCAGAAGTCAGATGTGGTCTGTTGTCTCTGCACTTGGGAGTGCGACTCTTCTCATGTGATGACTCGAGAACGTGTGACTGTATCAGATTCAGCTGGCAGATTGGCAGGAAGGTTAACAAGACAGTCTTGAGTTTCACTCCTAGACAGGCAGAGCCAGAGACCTAGGAATCTGCATTTGCAGGAGACACTCAGCTAATTCTGAAATTCCTAGTTCAGTCAATCTTCATGCAGAGTCACGGTCATGTGCCAGCTATTGTCAGGTAGTGGGGCCATGTCCATGAACACCATGGACAATGACTTCTAACTTCAGGAAGCTTGTATTCTGTGAGGGGAAGGTAGAAGGCAAGCGATAGACTTGGGCAGTAAGTGACAGGGAGTGTCAGAGGGAAAGATGAAAAGTGATCATGGACAGGTGGCGAAGCTGGGAGTGTCAGGCTAGAGCTGTGTGCTGCAACGTGGAGCAGGCTGGTGAGAGTAGCCCTCATTGAGAAGGTGACTGAAGTCTTGGAAGTGGAGTAAGGGGAGAGGAAACAGGCCGTGCAAGGGTCCTGAGGCAGCCTGGTGTAACTGAGAGGCAGGAGGAGCCCGTGCGGCTGCAGTGGCACAGGGAGAGTGAAGAGAGGGTGAGGCCAGAGAGCCTGCGGGGGATGCGACACTGAGTGAGTTTGAGCTGTTGGAGGGTTTTGAGCAGAGAGATGACGTGGTCTGACATGTCTTCAGAGGATCCCTCCCTCTTGGCCCACCAAGAACAGAATCTGGGTGTAGGGTTGGGGAGGATAAAGCAGGAGCCGGAGACCAGCTGGAGACTCTTTCTGTAACTGGGGCAAGGGCGTCTGAGACGAATGGCAGCCACAATGTGAATCTAACAGGATCCTGCCTGGGATGGGCTGCTCAGCCGGTCCAAGTTCTATTCCAAGTGCTTCCCCAGTATTAACTCATTTAATCCTTGCCCAGCTGTGTAAGCAGGCACACTTATTGTCCCATTGTATAGAGAAGGATATGGAGGCATTGAGAGGGTGAGTTACTGACGCTGGGCCACACAGCTAGAAGATGACAGAGCCAGGAATCAAGTAGTCTGAATCAAGTAGTTCGAATCAAGTAGTCTGAAGCCAGAGCCCAGGCTCTTAAAGAGCCGCACTTTTCCAACAGAAAAGCACAAGCCTTGCCCTGAGGGAAGGTGTTTGTAGAGAAAAGGAAACTCTGGGCCCTGGACCCAGGAGGGGCCATCAGAGGGGCAAGAGGTCCACTCCAGTCTGACTTTGGGTGGTCCCGACTGTACCTCTCCTGGCGGTATGGGCTCTGGCAGGTCCCTGGGCCTCCCCATGTCTCCATTTCACCTTGTGGGAGTTGGGGCCATGACGAGGCTGCCTGGCAGGGGCGGCGGGGACAAGGGACGGGCTGGGCAGGTGCTCAGGAAGGTGCCTTAGCCCAGCCATCCCCCCAGCAAGGGCCAGAGGTGTCCTGACTGAGCAAGAGAGACGGCTGGGGTTGGGACGGCCTGGCAGGGGCTGGGGAGCCCCGGGCCCCAGGGCCAGGAGGAGCTATGACAGGCAGGAGTGGCCACAGCAGTGAAGCTGCGTCAAGGGTCTCCAGGAGAACAGTGACCTCCTGGGAAGCAGAGGAAGCAGGGGTGGAGGCCCCAGCCACCGAGGCCTGCTCAGAGACTGGCCAGCTTGTGGCCTTCCTGGGCCTGAACCTCTCTAGGCTATGTTTCCTCATCTGCAGAACAGAGGCGCAAAATGCTTGCTCTACCAGAAATCCTCCTGGTCAGGAGGACACGGCTAGCAGGACATGGCCTCCTGCTGCAAACACCAGACATGCTCTGCTGGCCAGGAACCTGCCCCTGTGGTGCTATGAAACATGAAATCCGTCTGTTTTGCTCTTTTCTCCCAAGGGTTCTGGTCCCTCCAAGGCTGTAAATCTGAAGCGTACATCTTTGAAAGTAACTTTTATTTTCTTCCAGGAAGCTTCTGGGGGTTGGCATTTTTCTCTGAATGTGTAACAATGCCCCAGCTGTGGCTGCTGCCGAGCTCTCATGTGCATTTTCCTCAGTTCAGAGGAGGGTGCTCTCTAACCCCCAGCCGGCTTCTTCACTCCCCTGTAGGATCTTAGCTGGTACATTTCAACCATGTGTTTTGCCCTAAAGGGGAAGTCCTCTGCTAGCTATCTGGAGGGCCATCCTTCCCATGGTGCATCTGGAGTCTTTGTCAAGTTCATCTCCCATGTTCACAAATCCATCAATTTTCCCAGAGTTGTGGCTGAACTCTGTGGGTGTTTCTTTTCATCCTCCCTACCCATGTGCAATGGGTTTGAGGCCTACTTTTCTCTCACTGAGTAATGAGATCCATCATCTTCTGATACTTGCTCCTGACTCATGCAGTGCATGTATTCCTAGCAGAGAAAGAAGCGTTTTCTCTTTGCTCTCACTGAATCATTTCTCTGATAAACACCTGTGTGCCAGGCACTATATCATGCCCTGAGGTATGCCTTTCCCAAGCGACTTCATCAGTGTTTGTGGCTTTTATTCCATCCGTTGGGTAGTGACTTCCAAATTTCTGACTCCTACCAGGATCTGCCCGCTGAATTCCAATCATGGATCCAGCCACCTGTCTGCTACCTCCATGTGGGTGTCTCTCAGGCACTCTCCAACCCTAGCAGCCTCACCCCTAATATTTGTGAAACCCAGGGCAAGAGTAAAATGTAGTCTACTGCACTTCTCTTCCTGCCCCGGCCCCATCCAGAGCTACTAAGGCTTCACTCACACATTTGCGGACACCCCAGGCTGAGTCCATGCTGAGTCCACATCCCCACTGCACCCCACCAAACAGCACCCCTTGGCTTCTCTTGGGCCTAACGGGGTGCAGACTCCAGCACTGGGGATGAGTAGCAGAGGCTGGTGTGGATCTTGAAGACAGGCTCCTAGTTGTCTGCGCAGGGGACTCTGAAGTTCAGAAACCCGACTTTATCTCTAACACTCTCATCTCCTGACCCCATGCCTGATGCATGGCCTTCTCCTACACGTTCTTTCACCTCTTCTCTCCCCAGTGCCTCCATCTTGGTTCCAGTCCTGTCCTCCTTATCCAGACCACAGAGCAGTGGCATCCATATGGACCGTTGTCCTCCCAATTTGCTTGGATTTTTATAATGTTAAGTTGTCATTCAGTGGTTTTCCATTGTATGTGGAAACACACAAACTCCTCATCATGACCTCAATGGCAAGAAGGCCTTCTAAAGAGCTTTCACTGAAGGTGAAGTCTAAAAGCCAATGAAGAGTTGGCCGGTGGGCCTGGTGCAGTGGTTCATACCTGTAATCCCAACACTTTGGGAGGCTGAGGCAGGTGAATCACCTGAGATTGGGTGTTTGAGACCAGTCTGGCCAATATGGAAAAATTCCATCTCTACTAAAAATACAAAAGTTAGCTGGAGGAGGTGGCACATGCCTGTAATCCCAGCTACGTGGGAGGCTGAGGCAGGAGAATCACTTGAACCTGGGAGGTAGAGGTTGTGGCGAGCCAAGATTGCACCACTGCACTCCAGCCTGGGTGACATAGCAAGAATCTCTCTCTCTGTCTCACTCTTTCTCACACATATACACACACACACACACACAAGCGCGCGCAAAGCTGGCCTAGCAAGATCAGGGTCACTGAGGCTCTAGAAGGGAAGAAACAAGAGTAACAGCCCAGCCATAGGGACCCTTGCTGTCACCACACCCTTCCTCTTGCTCTGCTGCAGTCCCATGGGCCAGGGCAGATACAGTCTGGCCTTAATGCCGTGCAGCTCCTCCTATGCAGACATGGAGTCTTCCATCCCCTTGGATCTGGGCTGGCCTGTGACCTGCTTTGGTCCGCAGCTTGTGACAAAAGCCATGTTGAGCCTCTCTGAGATGCAGTCTGGCCAACATGGTGAAACACTGTCTCTATTAAAAATACAAGAATCAGCCGGATGTGGTGGCAGGTGCCTGTAATACCAACTACTCAGGAGGCTGAGGCAGGAGAATTGCTTGAACCTGAGAGGCGGAAGTTGCAGTGAGTCAAGATCACACCATTACACTCCAGCCTGGGCAACAAGAGCAGAACTCTGTCACCCCCACTGAAAAAAAGAAAGAAAGAAAAAAAAAGAAAGTGACTGCCAGGCGTGGTGGCTCACACCAGTAATCCCAGCACTTTGGGAGGCCAAGGCAGGTGGATCACAAAGTCAGTAGTTCAAGACCAGCCTGGCCAACATGGTGAAACCCGGTCTCTACTGAAAATACAAAAAAATTAGCTGGGTGTGATGGTGGGCACCTATAATCCCAGCTACTCAGGAGGCCGAGGCAGGAGAATTGCTTGAATCCAGGAGGCGGAGGTTGCAGTGAGCCGAGATCACGCCACTGCATTCCAGCCTGGGTGACAGAGCAAGACGCCGTCTCAAAAAAAAAAAAAAAAGTTTTTGGCATCCATCCACAGGAGTTGTGAAGATTAGTGACAATAATATAAAGAATGAAACAGATGAAAAGGACAATAGAATAAAACAGGACCCAGACACAGGCCATGGAGATATGTGTGTGTATATATATATATATACACACACACACACACACACACACACACACACATACATACATACATAGATGCTTAATATATGGCACCAATAAAAGTGTATACCAGAGGGGAAAGGACAGACTTTTTTTTTTTTTTTTTTTTTTTTTTTTTTTTTGAGATGGAGTCTCACTTTATCGCCCAGGCTGGAGTGCAGTGGTGAAATCTTGGCTCACTGGAACCTCTGCCTCTTGGATTCAAACGATCCTTGTGCCTCAGCCTCCTGAGTAGCTGGGATTACAGGCATGTGTTACCACACTTGGCTAATTTCTGTATTTTCTGTAGAGACAGGGTTTCACCATGTTGGCCAGGCTGGTCTCAAACTCCTGGCCTCAAGTGATCCACCCATCTCAGCCTCCCAAAGTTCTGGGATTACAGGCGTGAACCACCATGCCTGGCCCCAGGATAGACTTCTTTATATATGACAGGCAATTGCTTACCCAAATGGAGAAAAAATGAAATTACACTTCCAGTTCTGGCTCACACTATGCACAAAAGTAATTTCCAGGTGAATTAAAGACCAAACTATAAAAGGCAAATCTGTAAGATTTTTGGAAAATAAAGATATGTATCTGACAGAGGACAAGTATGCGCTGGACATAAAGCACTCCTGCAAATTAGCAGGGCAAAGGCAAATAACCCAATAGGAAGTGCACGAGACTTCAAGAGACACTTCACAAAAGAGGAAAGCTCAGAGCCAATAAGCAGGTGGGAAGATATTTGGCCTTATTATCAACAGGAACATGCAAATTAAAGCCACAATGAGACAGGACTCTCCCAACAGAGTGGCAAAAATTGAAAGGCTTGGCAATAGAGAGTGTTATCAAGGAAGTAGATAAAAGTCTCCACTGGTAGAGTGTAATAAGTACAACCAGTTTGGAAGACAGTGTGACGTTATCTAGTAATACTGAACACATGTACCTCTGACGACTCAGCAGGTCCACTCGAGAGTTTGTGCTCAAGAAAAATCCTTCTTTCTGCACATCAGGAGACATGTACACAATTGGTTTTAGAAGCATTGTTTTTAAAAAGGAAAAAACTGGACACAAGCCAATGTCATCAACAGTAAAAGGAACAAATAAATTTTGCTATATTGGTACAATGCAATCCTATGCAGCAATGACGATGGATCAGCCTCAGGCACATGCATCAGCGTGGATGGATTTCACAACACTGAGCAGAGGCAGCCAGTCCCCGGAGAGTAAGGGCAAATGATTCAATTCTGTGAAGTTCACCAGTAAGAAAAGCCAAGCAAGTTGCTGTTGAAGAATAGATACATGGAGGGGGATGTGGTGGCTCCTAAAGGGGAACGTCCAGTTTTTACCACCTTCATTGTTGTATCATTGGGATTCTTTTACACCCACAATGTATTCATGCGTTTCTTACCTATTTTTGCAAACAGCATTTTGGAGAGACTGTGAATCTATGTTTGGGTTTGCAGTTGGTTCACATTGGGGTTTGATGAGTTTGTTGCCATCAGTTTACCAGGTTCTCTAATTAGCATCCAGTTAGTCACAGGATTTGCACTAAAAGACCTTATTAGAGTTGGGGTAGACACCTTGGGTTAGGGTTAGGGGAAGATTGGGTTCAAAATGTGAGCCTGAATCAGGATTTGGAATAAATTTGGATCTGATGAAGCCAAGGCTAGGGTGGGGCTGGATTTGAAGTCGATGTGTGTGTATAGGGGGGCCGGGGGGGGTCACCCCTATAATCCTAGCACTTTGGAACTTGCCAAGGCAAGAGGACCGCTTGAGCCCAGGAGCTCAAGACCAGCCTGGACAACATAGCAAGACTGTCTCTACAAAAAAATACAAAAATTAGCCAGGTGTGGTGGCATGCCTGTTGGGGCTGCAGCTACTTCAGGAGGCTGAGGCAGGAGGATTGCCTGAGCCAGGGAGGTTGAGGCTGAAGTGAGCTGACATTGCACCACTGCACTCCAGCCTGGGCCACAGAGCAAGACCCTGTCTCAAACAAAACAAAACAAAACAAAACAAAATTCAAGTATGCATAAAATCACGCTGAAGGCTAGAAATCAGGCAGGGTTAGAAGTGTGAGGGTGGGCCAGGCGCAGTGGCTCACGCCTGTAATCCCAGTACTGTGGGAGGCTGAGGCGGGTGGATCACCTGAGGTCAGGATTTCGAGACCAGGATGGCCAACTTGGTGAAACCCCCTCTATTGAAAATACAAAAATTAGACGCAGTGGCACGTGCTTGTAGTCCCAGCTACCCGGAGGCTGAGGCTGGAGAATCGCTTGAACCCGGGAGGCAGAGGTTGCAGTGAGCCAAGATCTCGCCACTGCACTCCAGCCTGGGCAACAAGAGCAAAACTCCGGCCCAGGGAAAAAAAAAAAAAAAAAAAAAAACGTGTGAGGGCGTTAGCGTTTTGGCAAAGGGGCTCTGTAGGCTTGAAGGCCCTGCCCAGAATCTCTCTGTGGACTCCTGTAGCAACTCAAGAAAAAGACATTGGGGCCTGGGAAGTGGTCTCTGGGCCCTCTGGTGCCCCCTTGGCACCGCGCCCCGCCTGCGAGCTGAGAACTGTGGGGACCCGGCCCGCGGGCGAGCAAGCCCAGGTCGCCGCGGCGCTGTCTGAGCGGTCTCGACGCCTGACGACAGCCGGTTTTCAACTTGTTTACGAGCCTGCGTCACCGGGAACCTTTCACCGCCGCCTGGGACAAAAGGTTCCTCTTTTGTAAGTCTCTTCTGGGCAGAAAGGGCATTCGCCGCCTGGCGCGCTGGCCGGTGCGGGGCGCCACGCCGTGGCGGATGCGGACAGCGCGCCGCCGGGTCGCCTGTCTGCCCCCTAGCGCCCCGCTCTTCCCATCACGCGCGCGTCATCTGCGCCTGGCCTCGGCCACCCACCCCCTTTACGTCATCCACCCACCCGCAAAGCCCTAGAGTCCGCTCCTCGTCCAGCCACCCACTCACCTGCGCGCGGCTCAGACCGGCAGGCACTGTCCACTCCCTCCGCAGGAACTTCCTCCTTTCAAGGAAACACTTATCCTCCCGTCCACGGTCCACTCCATTCCCCAGCCACTGTCCATTGACGCATTCGACAAACTAGATAATGAACGGCTTCCGAGTGCTAGACGTTGCCGTCAGCGGGTCACAGGACACAGCTCCTGTTCTCCAGGACCTCCAGGACAGCAGAGGGGACACCAGCAGAGGTCCTCGTGAAGTGACCATGGCTCTGGGGACACTATGAGGACACAGCAGCCCAGGCTTGGGCGCAGAGGTGGTGGGGCTGGGGCTGAGATGGAAACACTGGCCGGGGAAGAGACGGGAGGGCAGGAGCCAGGCCCTTGGCTGGGGCTCGGCAGAGGAAAGGCCTGGAAACCAAGTGGGCTCCAGGCAGAGGGCACGGAGGGGCCACGGGAAGAGGGGCCAGACCCTAAAACCCTCGTCAGCAGATCGCGCATCCTGCGGGAGTCACGGTGCCCCCCAGCAGTTTCTTCTACTTTTCACTGTTTTCTTTTTATAGAAGTAATACATGTGTTACAACTTCATTGTAAGGAAAATTGAGAGAGAGCAATAGGAAGAAAATAATCAGCCATAATCCCGCCTCACAGACATAGTTTTCAGGGTACTTGCACATATGGGGTTTCCCCAGGCATCTACAGGAGAGCGGCTCTCCTGGGCTAGACGAGGGGGAAGCCAGAGCGAGCCGCCTGCCTCCGGGCTTGCAGGCACCAGGGTGGGGATGTCACGGAGTGAGTGCTATGACCAAGCCAGAATCCATTCAGATCCCCCATGCCCTTCCTAACACAACGGATGCGGTCCAGGCACCCGCCCTGCTGCAGCGCAGCTGTGAGGCCTCCCGCCGAGTCTCCAGCCTCCACCCTGGCAGCGATTGGTTTAGGCATGCAGGAGGTTTTTTGGCTAAGAAGATGTGAGGAGAGGTGTTCTCAGGGGCTTCTCAAGAGATATCTCCTTGTAAGTCAAGTCATTTCCGGTGAAACTTTCTGTTTCTTGAAGCAAAACAACCTAAATGATGTCTGGAGCTAGTGTGGAGACGACCTTCCCTGGGCTCCCGGGGCTAAATCATGCCGCCCTGGGGAGCACCCCCTGATGCTCACACTTCCTGCCTTTCCTCTGGTATTTGGATCCCACCCCAGCCTCCTTAGCACCTTGGTCCCTCCAGCTTCCTTCTGCTTCCTCTCTCTCTCTGTCTCTCTGTCTCTGTGTGTGTGTGTGTGTGTGTGTGTGTGTGTGTGTGTGTATGTCTCTTTCATTTCCTCTATTCCCACAGCCTGGTCTACTCTCAGCCCCTCTTCCTGGCTGACACAGTCCCCTAACCACCTGGGACCAGCTCCCCACCCCCACATGTGGAGACCAGGCCCAGGAGCACACCGGGGGACCCAGGCCAGTACCATGTACCTTTCTCACCCAACATGCTACATTCTCTAGCGTCCAACCTCTTGAACTGTGGCACTGGGGGTCTGGCTTTAATGACCTAGCCTCCACCAGAGCTGCAGGGAAGACCAGGGTCATTTCCCCAGTCCCACTGTGGGTCTGCACACCCATAAAGGAGCAAGATGGAGCCACTGCCAGGACCGTCAAAAGTGCTGTCCATGGGCACTTTCTCCTCCTCCTCATCACTCATCCATCTCAGTCCCCCAGAAGATCCTGAAACTGCCCACACCAAAGTCAACTGATTTGTTTGGTAAATCCCATGAACACTCTTCAGTCTCTCTCACTTGGCCACAAAAGAGCACTCGGCAACGTGGACTCCTTTCTTCTCCTTTTGAATGTATCTATAGAGATATAATGTATATATCTAAACTTCATCCACTTAAAGTGCATTTACTATATTCACCGAGTAGATCTAATGTTCACGATAGTCTAATTTAAGAACATTTTCATCACCCCAAGGAATAAAATCCCATCTCCATTAGCCACCCTTGCCCATTTGCCTATTTCCCCAATTGCACATAGGCAAATTCATAGGATATGTGGTCTTCTATGATGCTTCTTTCATTTAGCATACTGTTTTCAAGTTTCATTGTGTTGTAGAATTTCTCGGTATTTTATTTTTATTGCTGAATAATATTCCATTGATAGAACACATCTTCTTTGCCCATTCTTCAGCTGGTGCACATTTGAGTTGTTCCTGCTTCTTGGCCTTTTGGAATAATGCTGCTATGAACATTCGAGTACCAGTTTTTTGGCGAACATGTGGTTTCTTTTTCTTGGGTATATGCCTAGGAGTGGAACTGCTGGCTCATCTAGAACTATGCTTAGTGGTTGAAGGAACTGCCAGACTGTTTTCCAAAGTGGCTGCACTGTTCTACATTGCCATTAGCAGTGCATGAGGGTTCTGATCACATCCACGCCAGCACTTGCTATTGTCTGTTGTTTTTTTTAAATTATAGCCATCCTAGTGGGTGTGAAATGGTATCTCACTGTGGTTTTGATCTGTGTTTCTCTAATGACTGAAGTTGCTGGGCATCTTTTCATGTGCTTATTGGACATTTATGTGTCTTTGGAGAAATGTCTATTCAGATTCTTTGCCAAATTTTTAATTGGGTTATTCATCTTTTTATTACTGAGCTGTAGGAGTTTGTTGCAGATTCTAAATACAAGTCCCTTATCAGATACACGATTTGTAAATATTTTCTCCCATTCTTTTCACTTTCTTAATGATACGGTTTATAGCTAAAAAGTTTTTTGAATTTGACCATTTTTTTTTTCTCTTGCTGCTTTTGCTTTTGGTGTCGTATCTAAGAAGCAGTTGCTGGACTCAAGTCACAAATATTTATTCCTGTGTTTTCTTCTAAGAGTTTTATAGCTTTATCTCTTGCATTTCGGTCATAATCTTTTGTTTATTCATTCTCTTGCTGATGAACACGGGTTGCTTCTGCTTCTTGGCTACTACGATAATGCCGTTGTGATCATTTGTACACCAGTTTTTGTGTGAACATAGGCCTTCATCATTCTTGGGCACATAACTTCTGCGTATGATGTGAGGTGAGGTCCAGCTTCATCCTTCACATATGGATATCCAGTTGTCCTGCACCACTGGCTGAAAAGACTTTCTTTCCCACTGCCTGGTCTTGGCAGCCCACTTCTCTTCTCTGCTCCTTTGGCTTTGCACAGCACCAACTTCTTAGTGCTCTTCCCTCCGTGTTGTCCCTTCTTTCCCTTTCTCCCTTGAGCTCCTCTTCCTCCTCGGGCTACCCTCTCTTCTCACTCCAAATGTTCTCCAAGGTGATTTTACCTGCAGCCTGCACACCAACCCTCTCTCCCTGGATTTTCAGACCCATACAGGCAGCCATCTGTTGGCACCTGCTCTTGGAGATGTCCCAGGGAACTCCACGCTCAGCCCATCTGAAACTGACCCAGGCCTTTTCCCCCATACTCATTCTCCCAGTCCTCCAAGATACAGATGCCAAGACAAAAACAGATGACAGAAACGCCTGTTTAGATAAAGGAGAGGGGAGCAGGAGGAGGGAGGGAGAACTTCCAGGCCTGACATCTGTGAAGGAAGAGAGGAAAGGAGAGACTGGGTAGGAAAAGCCTCATGCTGCAGTGTGGCTCTGAGAAACTTGCCCAGGGTGATGGGAGGCTGTGGTGCAAAGCTTGCCCATTAGAAGAGTCCCATGTTAGGCAGAAATGGCCCTGCTCCCGTGTGCCCAGGGAGCTCAGTCACTGTGTGCAGCAGTGCTCCCTCATGTGCAGCCGCTGGAGGCAGGCAGCCAGCCACACCCCTCCTAGCATGTCCACTCTGCGAAGGAGACCTAAGCACACACTTCCTCCCGCTAGGTCTCCTCCCAGCAAATGGATTTCACCCACCGGAATCCAGGTGCCTCCCCTCAGCTCCAGCAGCCATTCTGCCCAGCCTGCTTCCTAAGCATAGCTTCTATCCAGGCTCTCTCCCTCCATCTAACTGCATCTGCCTTAACCTAAGTCAGCTTTATTTCTTGCTGGAAAACAGCTGCTGTACTGTAACACCTTGCCCTGCCCCTGAACCTGCCTCCTGGCCCTCCACCCCTTCAGCCCTCCAATCCATCCTTTTAAAAGTAAAGATCAACCAAATAGCAAACCTGGAGGCCTTACCTTCCTTGTCCCCCATGTGGAGTAATGAAAGACCCTACCCATCAACTCTGGAGAGCCATTCCTGCCCTCTATGATTGGGTGGGCACCTGCCTACCTTTTCCCAGTGCCCCATGCATCCCTCACCACCACGACGGCCTTTGCTGTCACGCATCCTACACTCTGGCCCCACTGGGTCATTCACATTCCCTGGACTCAGGCTCATGCTCTTCCCTGCTCCTCAAATTTCCTGACTCAGGGCCTATTTAGATCCTATTCACCCTTTAACCTCATCCAAATGATGCCACCCCCAGCTGCCTTCCCAAGCCCATCCAATCTTACTCTTACTCTGGGCTCCAAGTTTTTTTTTTTTTAGACAGAGTCTTGCTCTGTCGCCCAGGCTGGAGTGCAATGGCGCGATCTTGGCTCACTGCAACTTCTGCTTCCTGGATTCAAGCAATTCTCTGCCTCAGCCTCTTGAGTAACTGAAATGACAGGCACATGGCACCACACCTGGCTAATTTTTGTATTTTTAGTAGAGATGGGGTTTCACCATCTTGGCAAAGCTGGTCTTGAACTCCTGACCTCGTGATCCAACTGCCTCGGCCTCCCAAAGTGCTGGGATTACAGGTGTGAGCCACCACGCCCGGCCCCTTCTCTTTTATTCCACTGGAACTGTTTCTCTGGCATGAGGTCAAATGTGCTATGCCTGGGTGTGGATGCCAAATGTCACCCCTGTTTTTTCCCAGGCTCCAATCAAATTATTCGTCCATCTGAGCTGGCAGGAAAGCAATCTGATTAATGTGATTGCTCACAAAATAGAAAAAGCATGCCAGGCAAGAGCACCTGGCAATGGGTGGGGACACGTGCCCAGAGAGGGAGGGGGGATGGGGCTTCAGATACTCTTTAAGGACTTTGCAGCTTTCCTCTGAAACATGGTAGACAAAGTCCTGCAGGTCACACCTGGTGCAGTGGCTCCTAGGGCAGTGTAAGTCGTGCAAAGAGCTCACATTGCTGTCCTCCCTGTGGAAAGCCCTGTACTCACCGTGAAGCACAGCAGACATGGCTGTCATTCTCCATATCCTAGCACCTTGAGCAAGAGGAAAGCCCACATGCGAGAGATCTGGGCATCTAAGGCATTTTACACAGGTGACTTAACAATCCTGTCTGGCCTGCTGTGCTGCAGAATGACAGTGAGACCAGGTGCTGCAGGAAAGAAACACGAGCTGCTCTCTCAGGCTTTGTCATTCTGGTAGACCTCAGAATACCCTGTCTGGGTACAGGACAATCCCTGACCCACCCTGGTTTCTGAGTCCCTCCTCCCATGGCAGAAGCCAGAGATCTTGTGTGGAAGGCACGAGGTGCAGGCAGGTGATTCAGGTGCTGCCTGCCAGTCAAGAGCACACAGCAGACTTCAAATCACAGCATAGTCTCTTCCGGAACACGCCTATAGTGGCTTTGCACTCCACTCCAGTGTAAAGTATCTCCAGCCTGATTCCCTGTCCTCCCATGGAGTCTGGGGACACCCCCATATCCTTTTCTCCTTTAACTGGCTATAGTCGCTTTCTGTTGTTTGTTCCCAAGAGCACAGACTGATATATCTCCTTTGAGGGGGAAAATATGAAATCAGAAATACAAATTTCTCCTTTAAGAAGATTGTTAGCTTTCCCCAAAATGTTTGATTATGAACATTTTCACACTTCAAACATACAGAAACGTTGGAAGGATTTTGAGCAGACACCCACATGCCCACTCCCTGGGCTGGACGGCTTGCAGGCCACTACGGTTCACCACATGGCCAGCCAGTCACCATTGCTCCACCAATCACCCATCTGATTTTTAAAAATTAGCTTCTCATCAGCAAATCGTATTTCTAGTTGAATCTGTTAGGCTAAGACTAAAAGTTTCAAATCGGGTCACGTTTTCTAGGTGATTTTCTTTCTAACCTTGCAAGCTACCAAGAGCAAAAACAAAGGCCAGAACACTGAAATGGACTAGAGAACTTGCCTTTATTATAAAGTACACCTTTGGACTTGTGTTTTTTTCCCAAAGCTTGTGCATCATTGTCTGGGATAACTGCATAAAATGATAGGACGATTTCCTGGTGAGAGGCAGTGTGTTCTAGGTAAGAGCAGAGCCAGATCCACTGCCTCACTGCGTCCCTGCTGTGTCCACACAGGCAGCTCACACAAAGGCAGGGTGATTGTGTGGGTGAAATGGGTGGATTGGCATCAAGCACATGGAACAGCACCTGGCACATTGCACATGCTCTGTAAGGTTCCTGGGGAGATTCACAACAGTTCATAAACTGATCTGTTGATGACAATGAATGGGCAGGAGCCTCGGTTGCTTTATTCTCTTTGGGTCACTTATTTTCTAGATTCCTAAAAGCCTCATTAGAACACCTAGTGTTTAGATAAACCATTTCAAAAACACTTGCTTTTCTACTTGAGTCACCAGTTCATGAAGTGCTTCTTGTGGTTTCCTGAAACCTAAATTGGAGGCACAGCTTTTTGTTCTGCTTTGATGAAGTGTAGGGAGATAAGGCTGCAGAGGTAGGCTGGGGCTGGGTCACTGAGGACTTTGAATGTCAGTGGAAGGAGCCTCTCTCCTAAGGGTAAAGGGACCACTTGTCTTTCAGCATATTTGACACTAGCAGCTGTAATAAGCACACACGTGTGTTATGTACACACACACCACACGTGCACACATATGCACATGCACAAATCATATATGTGGCTTAACACAACTTTCTTCCTTGTACAAAGCCCACTGTGGATATTGCAAGTTGGGACACTATTATACAAGTGAGGATTCAGGGATCCCTGCTCCTTCCATCTTGGGAGCTCCTCCTCACTCCCACCCCTGGCTCCAGTGGAGTTCCTGCTGTGGATGTGGTCTTCCCACCCACTACACTGGCCTTGGGCAGAGCCTGGCACAGCTGGGATCCTCACTAGGACTACATTGCTGGGCTGCAGACTGCTCCAGAGTCCCCCAGAAACTCCTAAATGTCCCTGAAAAGATGAGCCCCTGACTGTGCTCTCAGCTCCAAGCAGCCTTTGTCGATCTCTCAATCCCCATGGATACTGGCAAAATCTAGTGATGTGTTCAGAACTCTTTTAAAGAGCAGTCTCTGGCTGCTGCTTTTTGTGGAAGACAGGATCCCTGAGTGGGAGGGCCAGACACCCTGGTTCCTCTGGCTGCAAGCAACTGGTGGATCTGGACGCTCCGAGTCGCCCTGGTCTGCATGGCCTGCCTCAACCTCTCGCGTGTCACTGTGTCACTGTGTCACTCTGATGGGTCTCACTCCCTCCGCAGAGCAGTGGCTTTCCAACCCTAGCCAGCACTAGAGTTGAGTTGCACATTGACTTGTCAGGACACAGATTGCTGGGCTCCACTCCGAGTTTCTGATTCCAGAGCGAGGACTGTAAACTTGCCTTTCTAACGAGTTCCCAGCATTTTTGATACTGCTAGTCTTGAGACCACACTTTGAGAACCGTCCCTCTAGAAAGTGTGATCCCTCCGCAGGAAAGAACCAGGGCTATTTTTGCTCCAAAAGCATCCGCCCTGCGCGCCCTGTTCAGTGCTTGATACGTGGTGAATAAACCAATCAGGATGAAAAAAAAGGAGCCGGCCCAAGAGCGGAGTGATGAACCTCAGAGGAAGAAACCCGTGTTCACCGGGCCCGGGCCTGGGCCAGGCGCAGTCCTGGCGGCGTCAGGGCGCACACCGCGCCGGGAGCTCGGATCTAGCAGCAGAGCCGCGCGCCCTCCTTGTCCCGCGGCCCGCAGGCCCTGCCTCCACGCGCCCAGCCTCCGCGGCCTTTGCGGCGGCCTGAAGAATGGTTGCCTTGGAGACGTAAACCAAAGAGCCCTGCTCCTGGAGCTGAGAACTGCCGCGCGGAGGCTTCGGAGCGAGCTGGGGCGGTCGGGGCAGGTGGGTGCGCGTGAGGCCGGGGAAGAAGGGGCGCGCTGGTTCTGTGAGGGCGCGTGGGGGCGGGGGCGGGGGTTCGAGACCAGGGCCAGAGGGGTGCGCGTGGCCGGGAGCGTACCTCTCCGGCGCCCCTCGCAAGGCGCCTTGCAAGGCTCCCCGCCCTCTGCTCGTATGCCACTTGCTTGACACACACCCATCTACCATCCACCTCTCTGTCCTGCCATCCCTGTGCACCTTGCTGTGTGGCACGGGGGGTGGGGGGCACTGGCAGAGTGTGGGTGTTAAGAGACGACCCTGCGAACCCCAGGCTCACCCAATTAGGGGACTGTTGCAGGAATGCGGCTGGAATGGCAAAGGCCTAGAGTGGGGGAACCCTGGGCCCCTTCCAGAGGCAGCCTCTCCTCACTGCGACTTTGGGCCCCTTGCTGAATCTCTGCTTTCTCCCTTGCAAAAATGAAATGAATGACGTTAAGGAGTGCCAAGGGCGTGTCAGGAGCTTGGATGAACAGAAAACAACCCCTGTTCTCATGGAGCTCACATTTTAGAGAGAAATAGACAATGAACAGATTTTTAAAGTGATAATCAGTTAGTGGGAATTGCAGAGAAGAAAATAAAGGTCACACAGGGGTGGGGAGGAAGAAATCACTTTGGATGGGATGGTGAGAGGTCTCTCTAAAAGGTTGACATTTGAGCTCAGAATTGAAGAGAAGGGAGCCCACCACCCCCAGCTGGGTATGGGAGAATATATTTTGGCTGAGGAGGCCGAAAATGCAAAGGCTTAAGGCCAAGATCGATGTGTTATAAGAAACAGAAGTAGGCAGCTAGAGCCAGGTCCAGGGGGGGAGAGTGGACCCTCGGGTGGAAGAGGCAGGGAGCAGGCAGGTGTCCCCATACAATGAACCCTCGAAAATGCTGGTGTCAGCCACCCAGGGCAAGGGAGCTCTGGGCTTGGGGACCACCTGGCTCAAGCTCTGTGTCACTCCCCAGGTGAGGATATCCTTTAGAAGAGGAGGAGCCTTGCATCAATCCCCTGGGCCTCAGCTAGGATGTCTGAGATACCATCCACTATGGTCTCCAAGAACATGACCAATGACAGTAAGTGCTGGGCCAGGGTGGGCACTCTCAGAGGTCAGAGGCAGCCTCGGAGCCTGTTCAGCTCCCTCATGGGTTAAGGTGGCTCTAAACCAAGCACTAGGCAGGAGTCACAGATCTGCCCTCTTCCCTTGAGACAATGTGTATGGGTTCCCTGTGGCTGATGTAACAAAGCATCAAACTGTAGGGCTGGAGCCACAGACATTTGTTTTCTCAAGCTCTGGGGGCTGGACGTCTGAGACCAAATTTTCCATAAGGCTGGGTCCCTCCAAAGGCTCTGAGGGCAAGCCCGTTCCAGGCGTCTCTCCTGGCTTCCCGATGCCTTGCAGGCGATCCTCGGTGCTCCTTGGCCTTTGGAAGCGTCACTCTCATCCCAGTCTTCCTGCCCATGTGGTATTCTGCCTGTGTGTGTCTGTGTCCAACTTTCCCCGTTTTACAGGGACCCCATCATGTTGGACTGGAGGCCCACCCCACTCCAGAATGGCCTCACCTTAGTGAATTACAGCTGCAAAGACCTTATTTCCAAACAAGGTCACATTCTGAGACAGTAAGGGTTGGGACTTAGACATATGAATTGGGGTGATGCAATTCAACACACAACAGACCATGTGCAAGGTGTTACCGTGAAGGTGAGCTTCTCTCAGTGCCCCTCTGACTACAAATGCCACAGGGGCCCCGAGGAGGTGGCTAGCTGGCACTACGCCCTGGGTGAAACATGCCTGCCCTAGTGGAATTGCATGCATCCACCAGTATCTCACAATGGGCGGCGCTGAGGGAGGCTGCCCAGACCCATCTGGGGCCCTCCAGCTTTTCTATTGGAATTTAATTTGGTTTTGACCTGGCAGAGTATTCCATGGTTCAGAATTCAAAAGTGTATTAAAAGCCTCTCATTGTGAAAAGCCCCTCCCACCCTGTCAAAGGCATACAGTGTCCCCTCCTTAGAGGTGGTCAGTGTCACCTGTCTCTTCTAGGCTACCAGCTTGGTGCACATACAGGCAAGTGTGTGTGGCTGGGGCTTGTTCTTTTCTTACACGGAGGCCACACAATGAAAACCCTGTCTGTACCTTAATTTTTTTAATTACCCATACATTATGGAGACTGTTACTTAAGAATACATCAAGAATTCCCTCATACTTTTTGTGCTTTTGAGCAGAATAGTAATCTTTCAGTGTGGCTGTATCATAATTTATTAACCAATTCCGTGATTAGCTTGTTTCAGAAAGTGTGCTGCTATAAACAGTGACCCCCCACGATTACACTTACACAAGCAAACGCTCTCTCATTCTCTTTTTGCTCCAAAGTAAATTTTAAAATGGAGAAAGGCTAGACGAGGGTTTAAAAAAAAAAGAAAGAAGGCTTTGGCCAGGCGCAGTGGCACACGTCTGTAATCTCAGCACTTTGGGAGGCCGAGGTGGGCAGATCATCTGAGGTCAGGAGTTCAAGACCAGCCTGGCTAATATGGTGAAACCCCATCTCTACTAAAAATACAAAAATTAGCCGGCTGTGGTGGTGGGTGCCTGTAGTCCCATATACTTGGGAGGCTGAGGTAGGAGAATCGCTTGAACCCGGGAGGCAGAGATTGCAGTGAGCCGAGGTCACACCATTGCATTCCAGCCTGGGCAACAGAGCGAGACTCCGTCTCAAAAAAGATAGCTTTGAAATGTTTATAGATAACAAATTACTCTCAATATGCCCATAAAACGATGCAGATAATTATGCTACCGCAGGACAGTCGAAGGACGAGTAAACTATATTGATTTGTTTATTGGTATGAGGGGAGTGCCTAGTTGGGGTACCCTATGACCCTAAGGCTTGGTAGTCCCTCGAGATTGGTTGAGGGACTGTGCATTTGTGAGAAAACCAGGCCAGACAGGCAGAGCTGGGATCCGCAGTCAGGGTCAGGGGGCTCAGTCAGGCGAGTCAGGGAGGTTGGCATGGGCAAGGTGGGCAGGGGCCTGTCCAGAGGCTCCAATCAGGAGTACTGCTGCGCCCTGTGTCCTGGGGTTAGTTGCAGGAGCTGGGACAAAGGTAGGGGCCAGGATGCCACTGAGCCACCTGGAGTGAGAGGTTTGGGGGTGCCGAACCAAGTACATAGAGGACCCCAGCATCAGCCAGGGGGCGCAGGGCAGGGGCGTGGAGGCCAGGTGGGGACAGGGCATTCTAGATGCCCGGCCACCCCCCAAGGCCCTGAAGTAGGAGTGAGTGTGGCATGTTTCAGGGAGAGACAGGAGACCAGCATGGACCCACTGGTAGGGCCTGTGGCCCAGGAGGGCTACTGGGCTCTGCTCTGATGACGGGAAGGATTTAAGAGGGAGACTGCCCAGCGTCTAGCTTTACGACTTTTGTGATGAGGATGCTGTTCGCTAAGCCTCGGCAGAGGGGCGGGTTTAACCCCAGCCTCCCTCAAGACCTTGAGCAAGGCCTCTTCCCTAAAGCAGAGGACAGAGGGCACCTGATGGAAACCTTGGCCAGGCTGAAGAGTCAGGGAAAGCCAGAGTGGACCACAGTTCTCCCCATTAGGGCAGGCAGGGGTGAGGGCTGCAGGAGCGCCCAGAGCTCTGGCCCCATACCCTCAGCACCTAGCCCAGTGCGGGGCCAGTTCCAGGAGAGGGGCCTGCAGCTGGTCCCCCTGGGCCAGAACCCCGCCTGAGTCTCACTGGAGGTGTGAGGGGCTTGTTCCTTGAGTGGCCAAATATATTTCCCAAGACACCAGGCTCCGGCTACAAGACTCCAGGAGGAGCAGGTTGGGAGAGGCTTGCCCCTGCTGAAGGAGCTGTGCACATATCAGGCCATGATGAGCTCCAGGTTTTCGCTGCTGCCTCTCAAGTCCACATCCCCCTCGCTGGGAGCATCCAGAAAGGGCATGGGGTTGCTAAACTCACAGATGGCCAGGCCTTCCCCCTGCCAGTTCTGGCTAGGAGGGATGGGAAGGGCTGGAGGCAGGAGTTTCATTTGGCAATGTGGAGAAACACGGTCTTCAGTAATCTAGCCTTCGTCTTGGGCCATCCAAAGCCCAGCCTGGTGGCCTCATGGGCAGAGTGCGCCATCCACACATGCAGCCCACATCAGGCCAGTCAGGGACCCACAATCATTTCACTGATATTTATAGAGCACTTATCATGTGTCAGGCACTGTGCTGGGCTGGGGCACAGAGGCTGATGAGGCGGAGGCACCTGTGATCTGAGCATTTAGGAGAGTACAGCAAACAGCTTTCTTCACTGGCTCCATTCATTCCTGCAGCCCTGACCAGGCCAGACCTGGCTCACTCCCACTCAGTGTCTTCACACTGCTGTGTCCTCCACAGGGAATGCTCTTCTCCCAGATTTTCCTGGGGCTCCCTCCCTCACGCCCCACAGGAGCTCACTCAAATGTCAGCTTCACATTTGAGTGAGCTCCTGTGAGCCTCCCCTAAATAAGGTAAAATGCAGCGCCCCACCTGCCCTACATCCCTCATTGCTGTTCCGTTTCATTTTCTCAGTGGCACGTTCTACCCTCTGGCCTCTCAACCTTTCCTCACTTGTGTTGCTTCTTGTCTTGCTCCCATGCGGCAGGGGCATCTGTCCCCCCAGAGCCTGGCACATCACAGGCCTCAGTCAAAACCTGTTAGCCTGCAAGCTCTCACTCTAAGATCAGGAGCAAAACAATGATGCCCTCCTTCACCACTGTGGTTCAACACTGCACTAGAAGTCCTAGTCAGGGTAATTTGGCAAGAAAAAGAAAAAAAGAAGTAAAAGATCCAGATTGAAAAGGAGGAAGTAAAACTATTCACAGAAGACACAATCCTCTATATAGAAAATCCCAAAGAATCCACAAGAAAGTTACTAGAGCAAATGAATGAATGAAAGCAAAGTTGCAGGTTACAAGACCACCACAGAAAAACCAGTTTGTCTCTGTGCCCCAGCAATGAACAGCCCATAAGGGAAATGGAGCAAGCAACTCATTGACAACAGGGGTGACGTCATAGCAGAGTAGGAAGCTCCAGAATTCCCTACCCTGAAACAATTATGCTGATGTGAATTATCAGAAGCAACTATTTGGAAACTCTGGAGTTTAGTGAAATGCTTCCAGCTTTCAGGGAAGATCTTGATGAGGAGGCTGGGAAATTTTAGTGAATTTTTAGCATTTCCTGGAGCAGCTGTACCAGCCTCCGGCCCACAGCAGGAAGAAGGTGGCCTGCGTTCCTGGTATAGCTTGCTTGGTGACAGGATGGGCAATAAGGATCTTGTCCTCCAAAAATCGATCTATGTGTTTGATTGCTGACCATGGCCTGCTTCTGAGGGGCTGGCTCAGCAACTGGGCATTGTTCCAACCCCACGGCCTAAAGCAACCACCTGGCCCTGTCAGTCAAGGGCTGTCCGTCCCTGCCCCCTCCAAGCTTGAGAGAGCCAGACTTTTATCTGAGATTAGCTCACGTTTAGAAGTCTTTGACAAAGGACCGATATCAAGAATATAGAATGAACTCCTAACACTCAACAACAACAAAGAGCAAATGACCAAATTCAAAAATGGGCAAAGGACTTGAATAGATAATTCTCAAAAGAAGATATGCAAATGACCTACAAGCAGGAGAAAAGATACTCAACATCATTAGTCATTAAGGGAATAAAAATCAAAACCAAAATGAGATACCATCTCACACTCATTAGGATGGCTACTATCCAAAAATATAAAAAATAACAGGTGTTGGTGAGTGTTGGAAACAGATGCATAGTGCTGCAAAGAAAACTCAGCACTGAGACAAAGGATCTCTCAGCAAAGCACTTTTTACTTCCTGCAGGAAGGGTACCCTCGATAGCCATCTTGCCACGAGAGTACAAGGAACAAAGGAAAAGCAGACATATTTATCCCTTATGTATTTGGGGTTGTCCTTACTGCTGTGTCTGATCTCTGCTGGTTAGAGCCAGACTTCACAACTTAAACTAAAAACCCGATTGGCTAATAGCTTAAAACTTTTTTAAACAGGTAAGGAGCTGCAAGCTGGGACATGCCTGTGAGCACATGCAGCACAGATATCTTGGTTAAAGTACAAGGACATAGAATGTACTATGTCCTATAAGCATGTCTAATAGCTACATAGGACAGGGCTTAACAAAGAGTTATTAGCACACTTATGATTTATTATTTAACAAGAAAGGAAACTTTGAAGAGGATCATTTTTACTTTCCACAGCGAGAATGTGGAGAAATTGAAAGCCTTTTACATTGTTGGTGAAAGTGTAAAATGGTTCAGCCACTGAGAAAAATAGGCAGTTCCTCAGAAAGTTAAACAGTGTTAACATATGATCCAGAAATTCTACTTCTAGAAATGAACCCAAAGGAACTGAAAGCAGGAACTCAGATATTAGCTTATACATGTTCACAATAGCATTATTCACAATAGCCAAGAAGTGGAAGGCACCGGAGTATCCACCAATGGAGGGACAGATACAGAAAATGTGATCTATCCAAGCAACAGAGTGTTATTCAGCCTGGGAAAGGAAGGGAATTCTGATACATGCTACAACACAAATGAACGTGGGAAACATTATGCTAAGTGAAATTAACCAGACACGAAAAGACGAACACTGTATGATTCCACTCTTATGAGTTAGTGGAGCATTAGAGTCACAGCAACAGAAGGTGGAATGGAGGCCACCAGGGGCTGAGGAAGGGAGGATGGGGAGTTGAGAGAGGTTCAGTTTGGGGTAAAGAAAAGTTTTTGAAATAGATATTGGTGGTGCTTGTACAACATTGTGAATGTAATTAATGCTACTGAATCGTACACTTAAAAATAATTAAAATAGCAAATTTTAAGTTTTATATATATATTACCATAATAAAAAAAGTTTTAATGCTGTAAAATGGCAAATTGTGTTCTTTATATACATATATGTATGTATGTTACTGCAATCAAAAAATACGTTATTAAGTTGTGTTAAGTGATATAAACAACTAAATAGCATGATTCCCAGAAGGGCTGAAATAGGAGGCTGATTCAATGATTGTGGTGGGAGCATTTAGACAGGGGGATCAAGAAGGCTTCCTGGAGGAGGTGACATTTGAGCAGAGATGGGGAATGGTGGGGACGGACAGCCCAGAGAGAGCGTCCCCAGAGCGGGAACAGCAGGTGGGACGATGAGAAGATGGAGGGAGGGGTGGGTGTGCCCAGCTGCAAGGGAGGACACTGACCTGTGAGTGGGGATGAGATGTGACCCAATTCTGCAGGGAATGTCTCTGTCAAGCCCTGGTCCTTCTGTGGCTCCCAAGGGCCTCGTTCCTGTGCTCCCCACACTCACACCCTGCCTACCATGCTGGCCGGGGAGCTCCTCTTCAGCTCTGCCTGCGGGCTTTGCCTCGATGACCCTATGTTGTCACCACACTCCCCTTAGGGCTCTGCTCCAATGGCACCTCCTCCGTGGGCTCCCTGGCTGCCCCAGCTACCAGAACATCTCTCACTTCTTTTCTTTTTGTTTGCTTCTTACCTGTCCAGAATGTGGACTCCAGGAAGGCAGGCAAGGCGCCTCCTTCTAGGCATGTAGAAAGTGAAATAAAAGTTCCTCTTCAAATGATCTTAGCTTAGTAAGAATAGTTAGTAGTCTCTGTCTCTAGGTTCATTTACTCAAAGGGCAATATCCCTAGCCGCACCTGACCCTGAGAAAGCACCCACAGCTGTGGCCAGGCAGATGCCAAGTGAGCACGCATCACCCTGTGCCCCAGCCCAGAGAAAGGCCGGAGTCCTTCAATCACAGTGCCCAGGTGCTTCTCTGTGGCCCCTGGTGGGCACTCTGAGGAGGCCTGGCCCCTGTCCTGGCACGATCACTAACCCAGTCCTGGGGGTGAGGGATGGGAGAGACATGGCTCCTGCTGGTTGAAAACACAGGTTTTATATTGCTCAGTGTGGTGAGGCCAACAGGGCAGGACGCGACCGCCTCTGGAAAGATGGCTGGTTACTCACAGATCCGAGGACAGAAGGGGTGCACCATGAAGGGCTGTGCCAGAGAAACTGCAGGGTCGGCCAGGAGGCAAAAGGAGGAGGGGGATGTGGGCAGGGGCCGCCGCTGTGGAATCACAGGAAGGGACGGTGAGGTGAGTGAGCAGGTGGAGGACTGATTTGCTAGAATAGTTTTGGGGTTCTGGGGCACAGGGCTGCCCCTGGTTGTCTGGCCCTGGCCCTGAGGGGATAGGGCAGGGGTCAGTGGTCCTGAAAGTAAAAGGACGATAGAGGCTGTGGCTGGGGTGTGGGCTGTGCATTGAGTGGTGGTTTGCATTTGAAAGGTGTGCTCCAGGCAAGTCATTTTCTGTCTCTAGGGACTGGCTAATCCTAGAGGGAGGGAAGGGAAGGGAAGATCCTTTAGCCTAAGGAAGGCCCCAGAGGTCAAAGCATCTAAATAAGAAGGTAAAAGGCATGGTTAAAGGGGGGGCGCGGTGGCTGGAGGGCAGGGCCTCGGTCCAGACTTGCTGTGGGGAGTCCAGGTGGGGATAATCATGGAGAACCAGCAAATAGGATGACAGTGAGGGTGCAGGTGGCAGGGGCAGATGGGTCCAGTGCTCCTCAGCAGGCAGAGTCTGTGGGATCTGGTGACTGACTGGGTGTGGAATGAGAGAGAATAGGGTGTCAGGGATGCCTTGTCTCCACTGTGACATCTGTGTATCACAGTGCTGTTTGCTGAGATGGCCTAGGCCAGAGGTGGAGCAGGTTTGGCAGAAGGAGGAAGGCCAGGAGCTCAGTCGGTGATCTGTGGGTGTCAGTGTCCCGTGGAAACCTCCCAGCCAAGACTGAAGCGGCTGCTGTGGATAGAGGCCCAGATATCAGGAGAGTAGGCAGAAACATGAGGGCATCAGCAAATCCGCTGGGACTGAAGCCGTGCGCACTGGTGAGGTGTCTAGGAGGAAAGGAGAGGAATGGCCCAGGACACAGCCTGAAGGACTCTGACAGATAGAGGATACAGGGACCTTCCGATGCTGGGAACTCATGTCACATGAGTAGAGTGTCCAGTGTAGCATATTTTATTTTATTTTATTTTATTGAGACAGGGTCTCACTGGGTCAACTAGGCTGGAGTGCAGTGGTACAATCTTGGCTCACTACAACCTCCACCTTCTGGTTCAAGTGGTCTTCTCGTCTCAGCCTCCACAGTAGCTGGGATTACAGGTGCACCATCATGCCTGGCTAATTATTGTATTTTAAGTACGGACAGGGTTTCACCATATTGGCCAGGCAGGTATCCATCTCCTGGCCTCAAGTGATCTGCCTGCTTCGGCCTCCCAAAGTGCTGGGATTACAAGCGTGAACCAACACACCTGGCCTATTTTGTCATTTTTTATGAGACTGTTTCACACCCAGTTCATTCTTTTCCTATTTCTCCCAAATTATTATGAAAGTAGACTTACATTTTAATAAAGACTTTTTAAGTTAAAAAATTAAATTGGGTTAAAATACTAGAAGAAACCACAAGATTTTGTTTCTAAAAAATATTTAAACTTCAGCTGCAGAATGCCTTTCTAAACAAGACACTAAACCCCAAAGCATTTCATTAAGGGAAAGTTAAATTTTCATATAAGGAAAATGAATGATAAAGTCAAATTGGCCAGAAGGAAAATTATTTTCAGCAGCTCTGACAAACAAACCAGTGTCTATCAATGTAACAGATTAAGGTTCTCAAGAATCATCTAGAAACTAGAATGTTTCAGTACAGAAATGGGCAAAGGACACTAATAGAGTCAAGAAGATGCATGATTAACATCCAAAAAGACACACAGTTTCTTCCTAATTAAGAAATGCAGGTGAAAACTGAGATGCCCTTTGTCACCTGTTAGAGTGACAGAGTTTCAGGTGTAGGGAAAACAGTCCCACTAAAGCTGGTAATGGGAGAGTATCAAGCCAAAATAACCAAAAGAGTCAGAATCAGGTTTAGAGCTTCTCCAAGCACAAAGCTGAGAACAGGCCACCCAGCAGTCAGGGATCCAGAGGATGGAAGTCTGTGTTCCAAAGTGTAGAAGTTTGGGATTGCTTATCTAGACAAAGCTTTGGGAAGTTTAGCAGAATTTCAGCATCCTTCTGTGGAAGGCTTCATGCACATTACAAGGATCTGACTAGCTGAGGGGTCCTTTTCTCTCTGGACAGATATACTTATCATTCCACACTGAAGACGCAACTATCATGGGGTCCTGGGTGCCATCCTCTCTGAGTTAGGTATGGGACAATAAAGAGGCAGTTAATCTGTCACAAAGTCCAGTGATTAGAAGTGGGAGGTCTGGTGTCTGGTCTCTCCTGGTCATTCACAGAGCAGAAACAATGAAGAGGAAGGTTACTCTCTCTCTTTTTTTCCTGAGATGGAGTCTCACTCTGTCGCCCAGGCTGGAGTGCAGTGGTACAATCTTGGCTCATTGCAACCTCTGGAGGAGGGTTACTCTCTCAGAAGCAGAACAGCAAACAGGTTACATGCATCAGGTGCCTGGGCTTAACTTCCCCCTTGTCCTAATACATTTAGAGCATTCTGAAATTTTATTTTATTTTATAGGAGTGACCATTACAAAATTTTGGAAATTGCAAAAGATGATTGAAAAAAACCCCAGGGTCCTCCAAGGAACTCGGCTAAGTATGGATAAGACTTGTGCATGAACAGATGAACTTTTAAAGTCTTAAAATTGTGATAAAATACACATAACATAAAATTGACCATCTAACTATATTTAAGAATACTTCAGTGACATTAAGCCCATTCACATTGCTGTGCTACCATCCCCACCATCCATCTCGGAATTCACTGAACCTCTGTCCCCGCTGAACACTAGCTCCCCATTCTCCCTTCCCTAGCCCTGGTGACCACAGTTCTACCTGGTCTCTGAATGCTCCTGTGAGCAGCAGCAGCCCCTCTGGGGCCGGTTTGTTTCACTAAGTGTAATGTCCTCAAGGTTCATTTCTGTTTTCGTGTGTAAGCAGGCGAGTTTTTTTTTACTGAAAAAGCAAAAGCAAGGGGCATATATGTGTGCATAAAATACTTTGAGTTAGCACTACAAAAATCTCGGCCTCGCATGGTGGCTCATGCCTGTAATACCAGCACTTTGGGAAGCCGAGGCAGGCAGATCACCTGAGGTCAAGTGTTCTAGACCAGACTGGCCAAAATAGTGAAACCCCATCTCTACTAAAAATACAAAAATTAGCCGGGCATGGTGGTGCATGCCTGTAGTCCCAGCTACTCAGGAGCCTGAGGCAGGAGAATTGCTTGAACCAGAGAGGCAGATGTTGCAGTGAGCCAAGATCACACCACTGCACTCTAGTCTGGACAACAGAGCCAGACTCCACCTCAAAAAAAAAAAAAAAAAGAAAAAAACTGTATAGGTAGGGAGAGCCTCAGGTGAGGCTATTTCATCATATCAATACATCAAACCTGTGTTGTTTGAAATGTTTGCTGTTGATGTGCATTGCTCTTTCCTTTTTTCTTTAGAGACAGGATCTCACCCTGTCACCCAGGCTGGAGTGCAGTGGCATGATCATGGTTCACTGCAGCCTTGACCTCCTGGGCTCACAGGATTCTCCCCTTCGGCCTCCCTAGTAACTAGGACCATATCCGGATCCATTGCTTTTTCATTTCTAATAGGGTTTTGATTTGTGTGGTTTAGGTTTTGTTCTATTTAAATAACATTGGTATCTTCTGATTTATATGATATGGTTAATTAAATTCTACCTGGAAATTTAACCAGAGGCCCACCAAGATAGTTAGAAAACAATCATGGTTCAGCGGCCAAGCCCCTGAGTTCTCCCTAGCCTCACCCCTCCCAACCACCTCTGCTCCTGCACCGTACACGATGGATTCTGTGTGGCCCTGAAGGCCTCTGAGTTTCAGCCCAGGCCTGGCCTTCCCGCCTGTTCCACAAGACTCCCGCAGTCTTCCCTCACCCCATGACCGTTTGCTCAGGGCCCAGGCCTTGGTATCACAGCCCCACCTCATAAGAAGCCCTGTCTTCCCACTCATTGTTTCACTCCAGGACCACACAGCCCCTCCCCCACCCCCACCCCCACCCCCTCCCCCAGGAGGCGCCCTGAGCAGCCCACCAGAGACCACGTTCTGGCAGCCCCTCCCCCACAGGTGCAGACCAGGATCTCTGAGCTACAAAGGATTCCTGGGTGGGGGTGGAGGAAGTGTCGGGCCACATCCCTCCTTCCTTGTGGGTGTCGGCTGAAGAGAAACGCAAGGCACTGGGGACCCAGCAGTAACACCTGAGTAGTCACCTAAAGAAATGGGGTGCTGGGGAGCCCACCCCAGGGTTGGGGAGACTGCTGGGCTTGGGGAGAAAATAGGCTGTGGCTTCCAGGCAGCATACCCCGTTTCCCAGCTTGGTCAGAAGGGCCACTTCTCACAGTGGGATGGGGGTGGGAGCTCTTTGAGTAGGTGGAGTGTTAGGGGCTTCCATCCAAGTCCTGCTGGAAGCCCCTGGGAGGCAAGGCACTGGCCAGGCCGGGGCCAGAGGCTCGGAGTCCTTGTCCTCCCTAGGTCCCAGTATGTCCATCTGTAAAACGGCCCCGCACTGCTACTCATAAAGAACACGCTGAAGGATAGGAAAGGGAAGGCACAAAACACCTGTGCAGCAGGCTCAGGTGCTAGGGATTCCCAGGCCTTTTTCTCTCACAATTCTCACAACTTCCCAGCAAAGTCAGTGCGATCATCTCGGATGTAGAGCCCTCGGTCTCACAGGGGAGGGAGCTGAGGCTGAGGCCTTGTGTATCTGAGACACTCCCCGCCTCAGGCTGTGTTCACAGCTCTCAGAGACCAGGTGAGTCACTGTTGAGGCCCTCACTTTTGTGTTTCCCCAGAGAACAGCCTGGAATCCTTGAGCATCAGCTCTTCGTCAATCACTGAAGACAAACCAAAGGAACACGCGAGAAAAAACAAAGGTAACCTTCAAGCTGGGAGGCTGAAGTCCAGGTTGGCAGGAGGCAAATCCTCTCCCTCTGCCCTGGTCTCTAAAGCTAAGGGCAGAAGGAAATGTTTCTCTTTCCGTTAGGAATTGGGTTACGGAAACTTGAAATAACAGGCACGTAAACAAAGTAGGATTTATTGCTCCCTCTATTAATGAGAAATGTGGGAGGCAGTGCAGGCTTTCCTGAGGCTCCACAAACAGCAGTTCTGTGAAAATCATTCAGGTGACCAGGTCCCCAAGTCTCTCTGCTCCACCAGAAAGGAATTAGGGCTTTCAACCACAAGATTATCTCGTGCTCACAAAATGGCTGCTGCAGCTCCAGCCTCATCACATCTGATTCCAATCAGAGAAAAGGAACCGAGGGAAGGGCAAAGCTACCCTCTGGCTGACTGAGCCTTTCTAGGGGAAAGGATTCTTCCCAAAAGTCCCATCCAGCAATGTCTGCCCACATTCCAGTAGCTAAATTTGCCATATGGCCATCAGGGCTAGCTAGCTGCGTGTGCCTCACACTGGTAGCCCTGCACAGGGCACCGCCACCTCCTGCACTGTGGCTCTGACCTCCCTTGCCTGGCCTCCTTGCTATCTCCCGAGCTGCTCCTGGACTACTAGGCCAGTCTGGTGCTTCTGCACGGGTTTGCAGGCATGAGCGTTTCTCCCAGCCTGTCCTCCACGGCCTAGGCTCCCACCCTTCTCCCCACCACATTTCCTTTCTTCTATAATCATGAAATCAAATGAAAATTCAGACATGTCCAGATGTAGAGACTGGAGCCAGTGAGGCTCACAGGCCCACCACCAGATTCTTTCACTGACTCAGATGTGCCCGTTTGCTTCCCCTGTCCTTTTGCTCTTTTTCTTTGTCAGGACATCTTAAAGTAAAATCCAGATGTTGTTTCATCCACCTCAGTGTGGACTTCGCAACAATAGGGGTGTTTCCGCACAATCCCAGGCATCATCACCACACCTGACAAAGTGAACCAGCCCAGCCCACAGGCCAGGCAGACTTTTCCAGTTACCTCAGAAACATCTTCCAAAGAACATTTGTTCTAATCAGGATTCAAAGGAGACCTGAGTTCAGTCGGTCTCTGTGAATCTAGCAGCCCCCTCCCCGGCCCACCCTGTCACTCTCTGGCTTTGACTTAAGCAGTGGTGTGGCCTCTCCTGCAGCAGACCCCAGTGTCCCCATTCTGCATTTGTGTGATTTGTGCGTCTGCTTCCTCGTGCTGGCACTGAGATTGCTTCTCTGTGCCTGTCCTTCCTGCTCTTGAACATTAGCTCCAGCTGCTTGACCAGATCTCAGCCTCCCTTGGTCATGAGGCTCTTCTCATGCGCAGAGGCAGCCCCCACATCTGCTGTGGGTGCAGAGGCACGGGAGGGAGGGAGTCCCAGCGGTGAGCGCCTGACCCTCCACGCAAACTATCATGGCAGCCATTCACCCAATCGCCCATCTATCCTTTTCTTTTTTTGAGACAGGGTCTCACATTCACCCAGGCTGGAGTGCAGTGGTTCTATCGCAGCTCACTGCAGCGTCAACCTCCTGGGTTCAAGCAATTCTCCCACTTCAGCCTGCTGGGTAGCTGGAACAACAGGTGCACACACCTGGCTCATTTTTGTATTTTTTGTAAAGACAAGTTTTCACTATATTACCTAGGCTGGTCTCGAACTCCTGGGCTCAATCGATGCTCTGGCCGCGGCCTCCCTCAGGGCTGGGATGACAGGCATGAGCCACCACACCTGGCCCAGTTTATGAGTTTTAACAAATGTGTACAATGTGTTTCCTCCACCCTCTGAAGATCTAGACCATTTCCATCTCCCCAGAAATTCTCCTTCCCCCACAGACAGCCACTCTTCAGCTATCCCCACCAAACCACCGGCTCTCCTCTCCAGCCTCCTGTAAGTGGAATCACACACTCTCTATCATTTCAGTTCTGGCTTCACTCAGCATCTCGTCTTTGAGACGCATCCACGTGGCTGCACCTAGCCAGAGTCCCTTCTGTGCATATGTCAATCATTTATTCTATTGCTTGTGAACATGGTGAACATTTGGGTTGTTTCCAGGGTTATTTTTTTTTTCTCTTAGATGGTGGTTCAGTCAGTCACCCAGGCTGGAGTGCAGTGGTGTGATCTCAGCTTACTGCAACCTCCGCCTCCTGGGTTCAAGCTATTCTCCTGCCTTAGCCTCTCAGGTAGCTAGGATTACAGGTGCATGCCACCACACCTGGCTAAGTTTTTGTATTTTTAGTAGAGATGGCGTTTCACCATGTTGGCCAGGCTGGTCTCGAACTCCTGACTTCGGGTGATCTTCCCACCTCGGCCTCCCAAAGTGCTGGGATTACAGGAGTGAGCTACTGTGCCTAGCCATCCAGTTTTTAGCTATTACAAATAATACTGCTAGGAAGTTTTGTACATGTCACTTTGGGGACATAAGCACTCGCTTCTCCAGGGTACACACCAAAGAGTGGAATTGCTGGTGGTGTGTTTAACTTTGGTGGAAAATGAAGTTTTCCAGAGGGACTATACCAATTCACAGTCCCACCAAGAGGCATACAGCTTCCGGGTGCTCTGCATCCTCTCCAACTTGGTACACTGCTGATCCTTTCCATATGACTTTGTCCTCTGGGTATATGTTAGCATCTCATTTTTCCTGGTAACCCAGGAGGGCAATTGCCTTTTCATGTTTCTGGGCCATTTTATGATTTTGTGTTGGGACATACCTGTTTCCGTCTTCTGCCCACTTTTCTGTTGCATTGCCTGTTTATTTTAATGATTTCTGGGAGCTCTTTCCTGGATAGAAGTCACTTGCTAGTTTGTATGGCAGATATCTTCTCTCAGTTCTGGGACTGTCTTTCACTCTCTGAGTGGTGCTAAAAGGCACCGATAAAAAGTTCCTAATTTTGGTGTAGTTCAGTTTCATGTAGCTCAATCATTTCTGGGTCATGGCTTTTAGTGTCTTATTTTAAAACTCCAAATGCCCATCGATGATAGACTTGATAAAAAAAAAA
>CAUYQU010001898.1:0-54801 GCA_963574635.1 Cheracebus regulus | reverse complement strand
TTGGAATGCACTCGTTCTCCTATCAGGCCTTGTTCCCTTGATGGTGAAGAACTGTGATCCTCTGTAGAAGGAGAAGCATTCTGCTTCTGGGTATTCTCAGCTTTTTTAGGCTGATTTCTTCCCATCATTGTAATTTTATCCATCTGTTGTCTCTGTAATTGCCAACTTTCAATTGAGGTCTCTGAGTGGATGTCCAACTTGGTGATTCCCAATGCCGAAATCTGAGCAACCTACTGCGCTGGCTAAAACAGCGGCATTAAGATTTGTGGTGCTTTTCTGCTCGGGGATCTCGGGTCTGGCTTCCCTCTTGAATCCTTATTTCAATCATGTAAATAGGCGACTGTGCTTTCCCTGGGATCCAAACGTCGATCAAAAGGGAAGCTAGTCCCGTTTACTCTGCACCGAGAACCACCGCGCCAAAGCACTGGCAAAACCGCCATGCTGGCCACAAGAGTCATGCTGGTGACCTGTGGGGCTCCTCCGCTGGGAATCTCCTAGTCCGTAAGCAACAAAAATTCATCTGAAAATGTGGCGTCCTCTCGTTCTGTGTGCTTTCTCTGGGAGCTACAATCCTGAGCTGCTAGTAGTTGGCCATGTTGGATCTCTCTCCGGGGGTAATATTTTCATCATTCATACTCAATATCTGATTTCCATTTTAATACATATTACTACATAGACTTTTATAGCATATAATTTTCTCTTATTTGCTTTTTGAATTTTATGATGTAAATTTTTAAGTATACAACAAAACTCTTAAATTAATTTCAAGCAATTTTTTATTGTTTGTGTTAACTAAACAAATTCTCACATCTTTTTTTGGTGAGTTGTGATTAAAAGCATTTGATTAAATATGATTATATTTGTGTCTTCTGAATGCTGCCACCTATATAACATCATTATACTAAAAATCCATAGCTTTATTATTCTCATCTATTTGTGTGAAATAATGTATGTGTTTGTTTCTCTAGGTATTCAATTTATGAAGAAATCATGTATTGTTATTCTAAAATTTTTAGTGGTTGTGGGTATATAGTGGTGTACATATTTATGGGATTTTGTTGTGGGTGTAAATTTGTTGTGGGTATATAGTAGGTGTACATATTTATGGGGTGTGTATATGCATGCAATGCATAATAACCAAATAAGGGCAAATTGAATAACCATCATCTCCAGCACTCATCCTTTGACTTTCAAACAATTCAACCCTACCCTTCTAGTGATTTTTAACTGTACAATTAAATTATTTTTTACTATGGTCACCCTCCTGTGCTAGCAAACAGCAGGTCTTATTTATTTTTCTGAACAATTTTTTGTACCCATCAATCATCTCTACTTCCTATCCACCACCCCCATTACCCTTCTCAGCCTCTGATAACTGGCTTCTGTTCTTTATTTCCATGAGTTCAATTGTTTTAATTTTTAGGTCCCACAGGTAAGTGAAAATGTGTAATGTTTGTCTTTCTGTGGCTGGCTTATTTCACTTACCATAATGACCTCCAGTTCCATCTATGTCATTGAAAATGACAGGATCTCATTCTTGTTTATGGCTGAATAGTATTTTGTTGCATATATGTACCACATTTTATTTATTTATTCATTTGTTGACAGACTATTAGGTTGCTTCAAATATTGGCTATTGTGAATAGTGTTACAATAAACACAGGAGTGCCGATATCTCATCAATATGCTGATTTCCTTTTTGGGGGGTATATACCTAGGACTGGTATTGCTTGATCATATTGTAGCTCCACTTTTAGTTTTTTGAAGAACCTCCAAACTGTTCTCCAAAGCAGTTGTATTAATTTACATTCTCACTAACAATGTAGGAGGGTTCCCTTTTCTCCACATCCCCACCAGCATCTGTTATTGCTTGTCTTTTGGATAAAAGCCATTTTACTAAGGTGAAATAATAACTCATAGTTTTAATTGCATTTCTCTTATATCAATGATATTGAGATCTATTCATATACCTGCTTGCCATTTATATGTCTACTCAGATCTTTTGTTTATTTTAATCAGATTATGAAATTTTTTTCTATTGAATTGTTTGAGATCCTTAGATATTTTAGTTATTAATCCTTTATCAGACAGCTGGTGCAAATATTTTCTCTACTTCTATGTGTTGTTTCTTCACTTTGTTGTCTACTTTGCTATACAGAAGCTTATTAACTTGATGTGATCCATTTGTCCATTTTTGCTTTGGTTGATTGTGCTTATGGGGTATTGCTCAAGAAGTCATTGCCCACTCCAGTGTCCTGGAGAGTTTCCCCAATGTTTTTTTTTTTTCTTATTGTTTCATAGTTTGAAATCTTAGATTTAAGTCCTTAATCCATTTTGAATTGATTTTTGTATAAAGCAAGCAACAGAGATCAAGTTTCATTCTTCTGCATATGGATATCTTTTTCCATTTATTGAAGATATTGTCTTTTCCCCCAGTGAATGTTCTTGGAAACTTTGTTGAAAATGAGTTAACTGTAGGTGTGTGGATTTGTTTCTGGGTTCTTTATTATATTCCATTAATCTATATGTCTGTTTTTATGCCAGTACCATGCTGTTTGGTTACTATAGCTCTGCAGTATAATTTGAAGTAAGGTAATGTAATTCTTCCAGTTTTGTTATTTTTGCTAAGAATAACTTTGGCTATTCTGTTTTTTTTTGTGATTCAATATACATTTTAAGATTATTTTCTTTATTTCTGTGAAGAATGTCATTGGTATTTTGATAGAGATTGCATTAAATCTGTAGATTGCTTTGGGTAGTATGGACATTTTAACAATATTGATTCTTCCAATTCATGAACTTGGGATATCTTTCTGTTTTTTTGTATGTCCTCTTCAACTTCTTTCATCAATGTTTTACAGTTTTCATTGCAGAGATCTTTCATTTCTTTGGTTAATTTTGAGATATTTAATTTTATTTGTAGCTATCATAAATGGGATTACTTTCTTGATTTCTTTTTCAGATTGTTCACTGTTGGCATATAGAAATGCTACTGATTTTTGTATGTTGATTTTTGATACTGGGTTCTGGGACCCAGGGGAGGCTCAGCTTGCTCCCTGGTGGGTGGTGTTGGTCCAGGCTCTTGGTGTCTCACTCACCCAAGAATGGAAGAGGGGACCACACTGGGCAAAGTGAGCAATTAAGTAAACATCGGACCCCAAAGAGTTTTGCAGAAAGTGACTTATTTAGGCAGAGAAAGAGAAAAAGGAGAGGGAAAAGATGAGAGAGAGAAGCTTCCATGATATTGTGGAAGAGGATCCAGACATGGAATCCAAAGAGGTGTGGAAGAAGGGGAATTTTAACCTGAGAGAGATTCCTCCTGCCTTCAGGTTTTCTAGACCTATGAAAGGAGTTCCTTTAAACATCCACTGGCGTGATTGATTTTTCCCACATGTGCAAAAGTTTAAACAAAGACCTTTAAGATCCCGGATGGAGATGGGGGTGGTATGGGGCTGGGAAGTTCTTGCCCTTGAAACTACACCACTGTGGACCCGGGAAGCAAATACATTTCCTCAGTCCCCCGTCTGAACAGGAAAGTCCAACTTCTGTTTGGACATGGGGTGTTGATTGCTCTTTAGCTACTTCCTGCTGAAATGGGGTATAGAAGGCACCCTGCAGTTGAGGTTTCCTGCAGAGGGGAGTCTTTCAGGGGTGCAGGTTGATCCTGAGGTCCATGATAAAGCTCATGAGCCAAGGACATTCAGAGTTCCAGTTGCAGGATTATTTGTGACCTTATAGATCTAGAAGAAATGACTGTGACAAGAAGGTTAAAGATGAAAAGCCCAGAGGCCAACAACATAGAATGGTTATAAACAGGCCTAGGAGAGGATAGAGCCAGGAGGGCCAGTTGTTAAGCTCTATGATACTATTTCTGGAAGGTTTTTAGCCCTGTGTTTGATTGATTCCTGAGTTGTTTAACTTTGTTTAAAACAACACTTAATTGGTTTACAAAGTAGCAGCGTTTCTTCCTAGAAAGAGACAGGCTCCCTCTCTCTCTGTTGTTAGCAGATTTAGGGCCCTTTTACTCTGAAGATCTATGGCAGCCAAAGAGTTAAGCTGTTTTGCAGCGTGAGCTGCCTTTGCAGAGAGAATTAGCAACCTTTTTATGTTATTTATTAACTCCTGAGATAGCTTATAGTAACTCAATAGAGGAAGTAACTTTTCTAATGCCAGCACCAAGTTTTCCTAATATTCGATCCCCTCCGCCCCTCCCCCCGGCACCACTTTGCCTTATGAAAGGAATAATTGCAGTTTGAGAGATAGCAAAGTTACGAGTTATAGTCCTGTCAGTGCCAGGATATAAAATAGACTTATGCATAGTTACTTTCCTGGGGATCTTGTCAGAAAAGCAATGTAGATCCTCTAACAGCTCGCAGGTCTATGAAGGGTCGTCTCCTGGAACTTCAGACTGCTGAGTGGAGGGTTTATGACTTTCTTCAGGAGGTGTCCCAGGCTTCAGCTGAGTGTGATTAATTCATGAGTTAACTCCCACAAGCTTAACTGCCATTGGGGTAGACAGAATAACCGAAAATCGTCCTTCCCAAGATGGGCCTAAAGAGGGAGAGTCTGAGGGGAGAGATTTAACAAACACTGAGTCTCCAGTGCAGAAGAGAAATACTGAGTAGGCCATGCCAGTGTCCAGGAGGAGACGAACTTCCTGGCCCTCTATGGTCAGCTTTTCCCAGGGCTCTGTGAGGGTGACAGCTCGTGCTGGCGCTTGCTCCGGGCACCCTCAGTCCTGCAGTTGGGCCATATGATTAGACATCTTGGGCCCTGGGAACTTTTGTCCCCTGGGACAATGTGCTTTCCAGTCATCCCCTTGGCACAGCGGGCAAGGACAAGGTGGTGGTCCATTCGTCTGGGGACAATTTCTTATAAAATGTCCCTTCAGACTGCACTGGTAACAAGCTCTGCCAGACTGGTGGCTAATCTGAGCCTTTCCCTCATTTGAGCCCTGGGGGTCTGCTTGCCTGAAGGTCAGGACTAGACAGCAGCTTTCTTCTGGTCTGTCCTGTCCCTTGCAGCCTGTTCCTCCTGGTCTCTATTATAAAACACCAAGGTTGCCAGGTTCAGTAATGACTCTAGATTCTGTTCTGGCCCAAAGGCCAGCTTCTGGAGCTTTTTCCTAATATCTACTGCTGGCTGACTGCATAATAAACTTGTCCTTTAGTATTAACTGATCCTCAGTGGAGTCTGGTGACAAGGGAGTGTACTTTCCTAAGGCCTCCCGCAATCGCTCAAGGAAAGCTATTGGGTTTTCTTCCTTTCTCTGGGTTATGGTGGATAACATTGCATAGTTCATGGGCTTCTTCCTAGTTTGCCTTAATCCCTTAAGTATGAAGATCAGGAAATGCCTACGGCTCCAGTCCCCTTGTTCTGAATCCAGATCCCAGCAAGGGTCGTGCCAGGGACTGCCTGTTTACCTGTGGGATAGCTATCCTTTTCTTCTGTCGCCATTAGGTCATGTACCTGTCTAAGGTACCAGGTGTCCCCAAACTCTTGAGCTGCTGCTAGTGCAGCCTCTCTCTCATTGCTGATTAGGGTTTGATTAAGCAATAGCATGATATCTTTCCAGTCTAATTCGAAGGACTGGTCCAGGCCCTGCAGAACATCTATGTACTTGTCCAGGTATCTGAAAATCTTCCTAAGTCTATCTTAATTTGCTTTAAGTCCGAAAGTGAGAAGGGTGTGTGTACCTTGGTTGGGCCAAATTCTCCTCCTACTGATATGCCCTGGCCATCTTGGTCCTCCTTGGCTCCTGTTGGGGTAGAGGGGGTGATGAGCCCTGGTTGGCATTGGTGGAGGTAGTAGCCACAGGGAGTCCCAAAGGTGTAGGTAGTCCTGAGGAGGGCTGGGCAGGGTATGGGGAACAGGCCTGGCAGAGCCAAGACTTATTCCTTAGACACAAAACAAAGTCCCATAGGTTTCAGCTTCTGCATTTCCCAAAGTGGTTTTCCACTCAAGACTGTTTCCACCAGGGATTTGAACCAGCAGCCCTGAGACTGCCAGCCCCATGCCTTAACCCCTTCCCAATTTGGCCACTTGTGATGAGCTGCCAGGAAGAAGTTTGCCTTATGGAAATCTGGACAAAAGTGCTGGCCCAAAAGCTGGGTGGGGCTCCCAGCCAGCGGCTGTTTTTTTCCTCAGCCGCTATCTCCTTACAACATGCCAAAAGAAAAAAAACTGCTGGCTGCTGTGAGTTTAAAAGCCAGGTGCATCGTCCCTGTTTGGGAGACTGCAGCTTTCACTATGTGCTGGAGGAGAATGCTCACCCCACCCCTGCAGTCTCCTGGTTCACCATGACTCGGGACTATTTGTGCATTGGGCCCCTTCCCTGCACTGCTGCCGCCTACCCAGGAAAGCTGGAGAGGCTTGCTGGGCTGTGCCAGGTCACCATGCTCCTCTGTGGGCCTGGGGCATGTGCACTTTTAAAATTTGGCCTCTGGGACCGCTCTCCCATGGTCCCATGCAGGCCTTGCCTCTGAGACTGAGTAATGGTTCTGCAGTCCCAGTTCCTGGCTGTGGGATGCACGGGCTGGTGAACTAACAGCCCAGGGAGAGTGCTCACCCACTTCACCCTCTGTGTGAGCCCAACGGCCATGGCACGTGCCTGGTTCCTCTGGATTTTTGCAGATGGCATCTGCCTGCCCCGCCTCTCGCAGGTACTTGGCCCAGAGAAAACAGCCAAGAGACAGAGGGAGAGAGAGAGAGCAGAAAGCAAGCAGAAAGGGTTTGGAGGAAGCCAGGCACAGTGTGCTTTTTAAATTTGACCGAGGATTCCTGCAAAACCTCCAAAACCCTTGTGGCCCAGCATGGCCGCTCCCGGTGTTTCCTTAAAGTGACAGGACAGCTTGCAAGTGAGAAAGGGGTATCTAATATAACTTACACCTCTGACACTGGCTCCTGGCTGGCTCATCGTATGACCATACCAGGTTCCGGTACCCAGGGGAGGCTCAGCTTGCTCCCCGGTGGGTGGTGTTGTTCCAGGCTCTTGGTCTGTCACTCACCCAAGAATGGGAGAGGGGACCACACTGGGCACAGTGAGCAATTAAGTAAATATCGGGCCCCAAAGAGTTTTGCAGAAAGTGATTTATTTAGGCAGAGGAAGAGAAAAAGGAGAGAGAAAAGAAGAGAGAGAGGAGCTTCCATGATATTGTGGAAGGGGATCCAGACATGGAGTCCAAAAAGGTGTGGAAGAAGGGGAATTTTAACCTGGGAGGAATTTCCGCCCCCTTCAGGTTTTCTAGGCCTATGAAAGGAGTTCCTTTAAACTTCCACTAGAATGATTGATCTTTGATTTTTTTCTCTCATGCATGAAGGTTTGAACAAAGACCTTTAAGATCCTGGATGGAGGTGGGTGGTATGGTGCTGGGAAGTTCTTGCCCTTGAAACTACACCCCCTTGTGGACCTGGGAAGAGAATACATTCCCTCATTTTGTATCCTGCAACTTTACTGAATTGGTTTATCAGTCCTAATAATTTTTTGGTGAAGTCTTTAGGTTTTTCCAAATATAAGATTATATCATCTGCAACTAAGAATAATTTGATTTCCTGTTTCCAATATAGATACCCATTATATCTTTCTCTTGTCTGATTGCTCTAGCTTGGTCTTCCAGTACTATGTTGAATAACAATGGTAACAGTGGTCATCCTTGTCATGTTCCAGAACTTACAAGAAAAGCTTTCAGTTTTTTCCCATTCAGTATAATACTAGCTGTGAGTGTGTCACATATAGCTTCTATTATATTAAGATATGTTCTTTCTATACCCAGTCTTTTGAGGGTTTTTATCATGAAGGGATGTTGAATTTTATCAAGTGCTTTCTCAGTATCAGTTGAAATGATCATGTTATTTTTATCCTTCAGACGTTGCTGATATAATATATAATGTTATAAAATATATTGCATAGATTGAACCATCCTTGCATCTCTGGGATAAATCTTGGTCATGATGAATGATGTTTTCAATGTTTTGTTGAATCCAGTTTGCTAGTATTTTATTGAGGATTTTTGTATATCAGTGATATTGACATGTAGTTTTCTTTTTTGATATTTATTTGTTTCGTTTTGTATTAGGGTAATTATAGTCTTGCAGAATGAGTTTGAAATTATTCCCTTCTCCTCTATGTTTCAGAATAGTTTGAGTAGTATTTATTTTAGTTCTTTAAATTTTTGGTAGAATTCAGCAGTGAAGCCATTGGGGCCTCGGTTTTATCTTTGTTGGAAGACTTAATTATAGCTTCAATCTCATTACTTTTACTGGTCTTTTCAGATTTTCGATTTATTTATGGTTCAATCTTGGTAGGTTGTATGTATCTAGGAATTCATCCATTTCCTCTGGATTTTCCAATTTATTGGGATTTAGTTGCTGATAGTGGTCACTAATGATCCTTTGAATTTTTGTGTTATCAGCTGTAATGTCTTCTTTCTCATCTCTGATTTATTTATTTAGGTTTTCCCTCCATTTTTAAAATTATTATTCTGGCTAACAGTTTGTCCATTTTATTTAATTGTTCAAAAAACAAACTTTTTGTTTCATTGATCTTTTGTATAGTTTTCTTTATGTCAATTTCGTTTATTTCTGCTCTGATCTTTATTTCTTTTCTTCTGATTTTGGGTTTGGTTTGCTTTTGCTTTTCTAGTTCGTTCTTTTTTTCTCCCCCAAGTCTCGCTATGCCACTCAAGATGGAGTACATTGGCATGATCTTGGCCCACTGCAACTTCCAGCTCATGGGTACAAGCTATTCTCCTGCCTCAGCCTCCTGAGTAGCTGGGATTACAGGTGCATGCCACCGCACCCAGCTAATTGTTGTGTCTTTAGTAGAAATGGTGATTTATCATATTGCCACTGCTGGTCTTGAACACATGGGATCAAGTGATCCATCTGCCTCAGCTTCCCAAAGTGCTGGGATTACAGGCATAAGCCACCTCACCTGGCTTTCTAGGTCTTTAAGATGAATCATTAGGTTATTTATTTGAAGTTTGACCTTCTTTTGATGTAGGCAGTTATAGCTGTAAACTTCCCTCAGTATTGCTTTCACTGTATCCCATAGGTTTTGGTATGTTATGTTTTCATTATTATTTGTTTAAAATTTTTAAAAAAATTTCCTTTTAATGTCTTCATTGACTCGCTGGTCATTCAGGAGCATATGGTGAAATGTCCAAGTATTTGTATAGTTTCCAAAATTCCTTTAGTTATTGATTACTAGTTTTATTTCATTGTGGTCAGAGAAGATGTTTGATATTATTTCAATTATTTGAATGTTTTAGGACTTGTTTTGTGACTTAACATATGATCTGTCCTTGAAAATGATCCATGAACTGAGGAAAAGAATGTATGTTCTGCAGTCATTGGATGAAATTTTTCATAAATATCTGTCAGGTCCATTTGCTCTATAGTGCATATTAAGTGTGACATTGCTTTGTTGATTTTCTGTCTAGAAGAATGGTTCCATTCTGAAAGCAGAGTGTTAAGGCGTCTAGCTATTATTGTATTGGTGCCTATCTGTCTCTTTAGCTCTAATAATAATTGCTTTATATATCTGGGTTCTATAGTGTTGGGTGAATATGCATTTATAATTATTATGTTATATTGTTGAATTGACTCCTTTAGCATTATAGTGACCTTCTTCGTCTCTTCTTAAAGTTTTTATTTTGAAATCTAATTTTTTTCTCATATAAGTATAGCTACTCCTGCTCTTTTTTGGTTTCCATTGGGATGGAATATCTGTTTCCATCCCTTTATTTTTAGTCTATATGTGTTTTTATAAGTGAAATGTATTTCTTGTAGGCAACAGAATCAGTGGGTCTCATTTTTCTATCAATTCAGCTATTTTATGTCTTTTGACTAGAGAGTTTAGTCCATTTACATTAATGCTATTATTGGTAAGTTACTTGTTTTTCTGTTGTTTTGTGTCTTCTCTTTCTTCTTTCTTTCCTTTCTGTCTTCTTTTTAATGAAGGTGATTTTCTCTGGGGGTATGATTTAACTTCTTTCTTTTTATTTTTTGTGTATCCATTGTATGTTTTTTGGTTTGAGGTTACCATGAGCCTTGCAAATATTATCTTATAACCCATTATTTCAAGCTGGTAACAACTTAACACTGTTTACATAAATTAAAAGAAAAAAAAAAACAAGCTAAAAGAACTAACAGAAACTCTACACTTTAACTTTGTCTCCCTACTTTTTAATGTTGTGATGTGTTTATCTATATGTTATTGTACAGTTTATGTCCTGTTGTAGGTATTATTTTTGATTGTTTCATCTTTTACTCCTTCTACTTAAAATAAGAGTTGTTTATACAACAGAGTTACAGTGTTATAATATTCTGGCTTTTTTCTGTGTGCTTACTATTACCAGTTTTGTACCTTCACATGATTTTGTATTGCTCATTAATGTCACTTTCTTTCTGACTTAAGAAATCTCTTTAACATTTCTTGTAGGACAGGCCTGGTGTCGATGAAGTCCTTCAGCTTTTGTTTGTCTAGGAAAGTTTTTATTTCTCTTTCATATTTGAAGAATATCGTTTTTGCTGGATATACTATTCTAAGTAAAAGTTTTTTCCTTCAGCACTTTAAGTATGTCATGTCACTCTCTCCTTGCCTGTAAGATTTCAACTGAAAAGTATGCTCCCAGACACATTGGCACTCTTTGTATATAATTTGGTTTTCCTCTTGCTACTTTTAGGATACTTTCTTTATCCTTGACCATTGAGAGATTGAATCCTAAATGCCTTGAGGTAGCCTTCTTTAGATTAAATCTGCTTGGTATTCTGTAACTGTCTTATACTTGGAAATTAGTATCTATAGGTTTGGGAAGTTCTCTGTTTTTAACCCTTTGAATAAACTTTCTACCACTATCTCTTTTTTTGTCTCCTCTGTGAGGCCAATGACTCTTAGAGTTGCCCTTTTTGAGGCTATTTTCTAGGTCCTGCAAGAATGATTCAGAGGTTTTTTGTTTTTTTTTTTTTTCATTTTTCTCTTGTCTCCTCTGACTGTGTATTTTCAAATAGCCTGTCTTCAAGCTCACTAATTTTACCTTCTGCTTGATCAATTCTGCTATTAAAAGACTCCAATGTGTTCTTTAGTATGTCCATTGCATTTTTCAACTTTAGAATTTCTACTTGATTATTTGTAATTATTTCAACCTCTTTGTTAAATTTATCTTGCAGAATTTTGAATTCTTTCTCTATGTTATTTTGAATTTCTTTGAGTTTCCTCAACACAGCTATTTTGAATTCTCTGTCTGAAAGGTCACGTATCTCTGTTTCTCCAGGATTGGTCCCTGATGCCATATTTAGTTTGTTTAGTGATATCATGTTTTCCTGGATGGTGCTGATGCTTATCGATATTGATTAGTGCCTAGGCATTTAAAAGTTAGATATTTATTTTAGACATTGCAGTCTGGGATTATTTGTACCCATCCTTCTTTGAAATGCCTTCCAGGTATTCAAAAGAACTTAGGTGGTATGATCTAAGCCATATCTGCATTAGGGTTCACTGTGTAACACTGTAGTTCTTGCAGACTCGTAGAAGTACCACCTGGGAGTCTTTAATAAAGTTCAGAAGAATTCTCTGGATTACCAGGCAAAGACTCGTGTTGTCTTCCCTTACTTTCTTCCAGACATATACAGACTTGCTGTCTCCATACTGAGCCATCTAGATGCTGTCCAGGAAACAGGTCCTTGGGTCAAAAACCTTAGAAGTCTACCTGGCATTCTATTGTACTGCTGCTGAGATGGCACTCAAATCACAAGATGCAGTCCTTCCTATGCTTCCCATCTCTTTCCACAGGCAAAGGAGCTCTAGCCCATGGCTATAATCAGCAGTGCCATGGAGACTACTGCCAGGCTACCACTGATTTCACTGAAGGCCCAAGGGCACTTCAGTCAGCTTACAGTGAATTTTGCCAGTCCTTGGACTCACCCTTTAGGATGGTGAGATTCCTTTTGGCTGAGAGAAGGTTCGGGAGTGCCATAGGAGCTAAGGCCTGGAATTGGTGACCTCAAGAGCCCTTTTGATGCCCTACTTCTCTGTGGCTGAGCTTGTACCTGAAGTCAGTACATCTGAGTCTCGCCCAAGGTCCACAGTGTACCTCCTGTGCATCACAGCTGGTTATTAGAGGCCAAAGAGCTGTTTATTCAGCAAATGATGTGTCTTGCCATGACTGGATCCTTCCCTTCAAGGCAGCAGGTTCCATTATGGCCTATGGTGTATTTAGAAATGTTGTCCCAGAGCTAGGGCCTGGAATGGGTGCCTCTCAACTTTGTCTGGTGCCCTATCATGCTATGACTGAGCTGGTATCCAAAATGCAAAGTCCTCTTTGCCCTTCCCTCTCCTCTTCTAAAGCAGAAGGAGGGGGTTCTCTTGGAGCTGTGACCTCTGCAACCTGGTCTTGGGGAAGGGGTGGCACAAGCACAACATTCTTAGCTACCTCAGCTGTTGTCTCAGTAGGTCATGTGCCCCCCAGTCCACTGGCTGTGAGCCCAGCTGAGCACTAGGACTTGCCTAGGAGTTTCAGTCCTTGTGGCCTAGACTGCCTTTCAAGTTTATATAGGACCCCAGAGCACTCTGGCCTGTGGTGATGACGCTTTCTGGAACTCATGTTCTGACCGCTGGGATGGGTGATTCCCTTCTAACAATGGCCAGTCTAAATGCCCCCTCTGTGGGCAGGTGTCAGCTACATACAGCACAGTTCTGTTTCCCTGTGACAGGGCAGCACTGAGTTCAATGTAAAAAGTCTCTCAATTGCTATGCTCTCCCTCCCCAAGCACTGATTCTCCACACCATGCAGCCACTGCTGGGGGATGGTGGGAGGGTTAGTATTGGTGATTCAAGGCGGCCTTTCCTGCCCTTTGTAGTGCTTCTTTCAGTAATATAAAATTAAAACCAGGTAGCGTGAATGCAACCTGAATTTTGGTTCTTATAAAGGTGTTTTTGTGTGTGGGTAGTTGTTACACTTGGTGTTCCTGTTGGGGCACATTCAGTGCAGCTGTCTATTCTGTCATCTTGCTCCACCTCTCTCCACATGTTGTCATTTGTGCAGAGAAATAGTGATGGTTAAAACTGAGAAGAAATTGTTATCTTTGGTCAGAGGCATTAGAATTAGAATGTGAAAGGTTACATAGACTTTGGGACAAAACTAAGAGATGGTAAATGAAACAGGAAAATGTATCCTTTTGAAAGAAAAAATTTAGGCCATTTTTGAATGTGAGTAGTTAAGAGCTTGAATTAGAATGCACATTGTGAAAAGGGTGTAAGATTTAATGCATTAAATACATAAAACTAATATAGATTGCATGTGTACAGAGAGTTAGATAAATCAGAAATATTTATAGAAGATTATAATTAGTTGAACAAACCATAGAGCACCACTCTGCTTAATCTACTGTACCACTGTAGGGAGGGTCTGGAAGGGAAGAAATGTAGAAATCAACCAAAAAATATGATATCTTAAAGAGCATAATGATTTAGAGGAAGAAAACTGGGCATGCAGTTAGCTGCTATGTAAAGCAAATATATGTTCCAACAGATGTTCAAGAAAAGCTCTTAGGAAAGAATAAAAGAGATGAGATTAATGTGTCTTAGAGAATCTGGGAGGAGAAAATATTTGAGCTAGACATTGAAGGATAATGAAGATTGCTGCAAGTTGTCTTGGTAAAGAAGGATTCAAGAGGTCAGGTAAGTGGATTAGCAATGTCTTAGACATCAAAAGGAGAAAAAACATATTCAGGGAAGAGAAAGTAGGGTACATAGAAAATGAAGGGGAATGTTAGACTGGAAAAGAGTATAAGAAAATGGACTTTTTCTGTGGTGTAAAGAAAGAAAAATAATCTGCTAATGATGGCAGGTGGTTATATAATGAGCAAAGCAAAGTATATAAAAACAATAAATCTGATTAGAAATAAGTAAAGTAACCAAATAATTTATACCCCAAATTAGGATACTTTTGAGAACAAACTTGGGCACTAAAATCATCAAAATGTCATACATTTTGAAAATATTTATATAACTATAAAAATTATCCTACATAAAATTTATTTTCAAAAAGAATATATTTATTTACATTAAAACAAAACTACTGATTAGCTGAAAATTTAGAATAACATAAGCAAAATAATTTTGTGATATATATTTTGTATATTTTAATCAGTTTATAGTTATTTCTGCTTTTAATACCTTGTCATTGTTAATTTACAAAGAATAACTTTTCAATGTAGTGTTCTTGTCATTGATTTTTATAAAATTCTCTGCAATCTTCTTGAAAATTATTTTATGATGCTGAATTTGCCTGACTTGTCTGTAGATTATGACAGTTTTACTTGATGAAGTATTCTGCCTATGAAAGTTGACATGCTTAATAAGTTCAGAGAAAATTCTACTAAATGGAAGACTTTCTCCATTTAAATTACTTTTCATTTAAACTGTGAAATTTTCAGCTTCATATTTTAGGTTTGTTTTTCCTCAATTCAGGAAACCATCTTTGACAAATATTACTCCAAAAAATTCATTAAAAAATCCTATGTATGATACTTTTCAATATTTTGCCAAATTTAAATGTTAGAAAACTATGGCCCTTTTTAATTGTATTTCATTCCAGTATATAATTTAAATTTATTAAAAATAGGAGCTTCATTAAAGAGTCTTCCTGCAAATTAAGATGTTGTAATTTCAGTTGTAGAATGACAAAGTTAAATCTTGTACACTTGTACATTCTTTTTTTTTTTTTTTTTCTTGAGACAGAGTCTCTCTGTCACCAGGCTGGAGAGCAGTGGCACAATCTTGGCTCATTGCAACTGCTGCCTCCCAAGTTCAAGCAATTCTTCTGCCTCAGCCTCCCAAGTAGCTGGGATTACCAGTTCCTGACACCACACCTAGCTAGTTATTGTATTTTTAGTAGAGACAGGGCTTTGCCATGTTGACCAGGCTGGTCTGAAGCTTCTGACCTCAGTTGATCTACTTACCTTGGCCTCCTGAAGTGCTGGAATTAGGGGCGTGATCCACCATGCCCGGCCAATCTTGTACATTCTTTAAGCTCACATTATCTAATTTGTTCAGTTTCACTTTAGCTTTTGTGAAGATGATCTTCATTGTTTCAGTGTTTTCAGTTGCTATGTTATGTCAATTCTTCAAACATTTTTGGTGCTCAATTTGTGGTACACTTTAAACGTTTCCAACTTATTTTAAAGAAAATACTTCTAAACTTTAAAGAACTAGCTTATAGAAAAATTCAATGACATCATAGAAATTTAAGGTTGATTTGCAAGGTAGTTCTTGAAAGGCTCAAATATATATAATCTACAATTAATATTCAATTAATAAAGTATCTGCAGCAAGGCTGAATGATTTGTAAAATATTAAGTATTAATTTACTTGTAAAGATTTTTAGATTAGTTTCTCCAATTATATATATGTAATAATATTTGTAATTCGTAAATTTGGATAAATAACATACTCCATTTCGATTAGTAGAATTTTGAAATTTTGAATTATGTGTTCACCATGACCAATTCCAGCTGAATTGTCCTTTTAATTTATTTTTAAGATTGTTGTTTTTATCAAATAATGAAAGCTGTGTTTTTTCTAAATTTCTCTTCATATTTTTGTCACCAAATCATTTTTTATTTTGAAAAACTTCAACTAATTTTATAATATCATCCACATTGTCAGCTGTTTTACTTTTGCAAAGTTAACTAAAAACTTCATCCAATAATTGGATGAAAAATATTTGAATAATTATTGACCTTAATTTAACTGATTTCTATTTGAAGCATTTGATGATACAGATGAAGAAACAGCATTAATTAACCTCTTACAAAGTTTTTCTTTGGCTGACAGTGGATGCATTAAAACCTATTGCTTCATTTTCATATGTTCACAAGAAATCTGGGAATTGAAACTGAATGTATTTAATTAAAAAACTATCTTTGATATGTGTGAAAGTTATACTTCACAAGTTGATATGTAAACACATTTTCTGAGACTGGACACACAATTTTTTTCTGGCACAGTCTCAAAATAATAAATTTTTGAGGTAGATGGCTGATGCTTCTTTAACTGATCTGTGTCTTCTGGTTTTCCTACGTTAGTGATACAGTGGAGATCTCATGGTAGATAGGAAATGACAAATGTTGTATGCAAATTACTATTTGTCATCTAGTTTCTTAGAAAATAAAAATTCAAAATTTAATTTTCATGAAATATTCACTTTCATTTTCAGCTCATTGCTGCTAAAAATTTATTGTAAAATTTGAACAATTGAGAAACAATAAATCAATATTGTAGAGTTATATGACATAATGACAGTAGCACTATATCAAGAGTACAGGCTATTTCCTTTCTTTTCATTTTATAAAACAACAGCTCTGGTTCTATTTCCTACACACTTGTCATCTACTTAACCTATAACTTCCTGTATTTTACCCCAGATGCCCTCACCACCATCTATTATGAACATGGTCTTTATGTGGGACTGGTGATTGGCAGATTTGTGTACTTTACAGACTAATACATAGTAAAATGCTCCACCCTCCACCACCACCGACACCAAGAGGAGATGGTTGCCTCTTACCATTTATGTAACAGAAACATAACACCCTGCATGCTGACCTGTAAAGGGAAATGTTAGATTTCATAAGGCTGAGGGTGCCAGGGAAAGAGAAGGGGTTATGTTACCTGCCTTTAAATTTAAATTATGTTTCAGGTTGAAACTATCAAGTATTTAATAATATTCTATAAAAAATGAAGAATCTGGAACAAATGTAAATCATGACAGGGTGTCTTAGGTAATGGGCAGAAACTGGTACAGTTCTGAGTAAACTGAGATGTAGAGTGTTCTGGTTATTGATTGCTAGGTATGAAACTATACCCAAAAGTAGTGGTTTACAACTCACTCATTATATCTCATGGTTTTGTACATTGGGAATCCAGGCAGCACTCAGCTGGGAGGTTTTTCCACTCCATGTGGGATCAACTGTGGTCGCTTGGTAGTATTCAGCTGGCAGCCACTCTGGTTTGGAGGGTCCTCATGGATTCACTCATATGCCTGTTTCCTGGGGCTGCCTCTCTTTCTTCCCTTCCAACATAGCCTTGGGGCTTCTCCACACATTCTCTTCCTCAGGGTAGTCAGATTCTTACTGTCCTGGCCCAGGGCTCCCAGAGACTAAGGTGAAATGTGTTGATCCTTTTTAGACTAGACCTAGAACTAGCTCAGTGTCACCTCCATAATATTGATCACAGCAATCAAAGCCTGGCCCAGATTCAAGAGGAAGGGACATTGTGCTCAGCGTCAATGGGAGAAGTGTCAAAGAATTTGCAGCCATTTTTAAAAAGCCACATATTGTCACAGTAGGCTCAGGTTAACATCAGAATATGGGTGCACAGCTGTTCACTTGCTGTTAAACCAAGTAGTATCAATTGTTCATTCTTACTCAAAGCTGGCAGCACTAATTGTAAATGGTGAGTTTCATCACAATATAAATCTTTTACCTATTAATCAATAGCTGTTACCTATTCATATAGCTACGAATAGTGATTAGCATCATCTATGTGCAAAACACTGGCACTGTACTATTTGCTATGGAATAAAAATATGAACCAAATTAGTAAATTGCTCCAGAGCCAAGAATTTAGTGAGAAGATGATTATGCTCAAACAAGCACCAAAAAAAAAAAAAAAAAAAGGAATGGTATTCACAAGGATGTTTACCACCCAGTCCCTATTCAAGAGTATGTGTACACATGCTTATGATCATAGGAACCCTGAAAATTAAAACAACTTAAGTTGAATACATAAGTATCATGGCTATATGACATTTTACATCCTTCATTGTTAATCTTCCAAAGCATTCAGATGTGGTAATATTATTTAATAATTGCCCACATAATTTTAGGACTAGTTAATGTTTTTATTTAGAAACCTTTTCTTTATTCTTAAAATTAAAGTCTTCTATAACTTTAGAAGGACAAACATATAATTGGTAAAATGTGGCATTAATAAAGTAGGACTTAGAGATGTGAAAGAACAAATGCATTGTGTTAAGAGACAAAGCCACTTCTCTGCCAGACACATGAAATCCTATAAAGACTCCTCACACAAGTCAGGCATACACACACAAGCATGCAAACGCACATACACACACAGAACATTGTAGGTGTTCTCATTGTGACTTTCGCTTATGATTATCCCTGTATGCAAAAAAAAAAAAAAAATTGCAGGCCTCAAAAATAAAAAAATGGGAAAAGCCAGTGTTATCTGCTCTGAGAAAGAATTCGTTTGACTCTATGTAGCTAGATAGTAGCCCTACAGAAAGAAATCTCTGAAAAAGCATTAGCTTTAAATCTGTAAAGAATTATAAGGTTTTTGTCCCTTCAAGAAATGCATCAAAAATTGAAAAATAGTGTAGAGTAGGACCAGAAGGTAATAGAAGAGAGACACTACTAAATGAATTCTATCTTAGGAAAGTTAAGGTTGAAAGCTAGAATCTCAAATGGCAAAAGGTATCCTGGCAATATGCAGAGTTTCTAATAATAATAGTATCACCTTAGGCCCTTCCTAAAAATTTTCAAGGGTCATTTATGCTGATTAACTTGGAAGAACACTAAGTGAAGGTGTTACAATGTGGTTCTCACTTCACACTTTCAGTGTTATTTATCCTTTGCTTGACTCAAAGCAGATTACAGCTGAAATATCACTAGAGAGAGATTGCAAAAATAGCCTAATTTTTCTCTTCCTCTTTCTTTTTGAGTGTTGAAAGATTTCTAGCTAGAGCTACAAAATTGATCCCACTACTCTGCTTGGCATGAGGAAAAAGAGATAGACTTGGGATAATTTATGTGCTTATCAGTCACTAAAAATAGAGTTTACATTACAAATCTATCTAACTTATTCTGCGTATTTGGTATTCCTGGTTGATAGTGATTGTTGTCAGTATTATTTAGATGTGGTAGTTTTTTTTTTTTTGCTTTATTTTAAAATTATTTTTATTGTTTTAAAAATAATCAATTTTGTTTTTAGAAAAAAATGAGTACGGATATAATAAAAGTCATTCACCATCTAGAGGTAATACTGTATGTATTGTCTGTTTTTTAGTCTTTTGAAAATCTACATATGCATGTATAGGATCATATGTGTAGTGTATGTAACTGTATGTAACTACACTAAAATAAATAGGGGAGGGTTAGGGTTCAGCATCAAACACACTTAACGTCAGGCCATGTGGGGCTCAGAAGAACCTGTACATCAAATAGGTCTGAATGGAGATGGGAGGACACTGAGAGGTATCTTAGGTTGATTGCCTGGAAAAGAATTCAGAAGTGAAAATACATGTGAAGGAGCTTGAGCTGGAGGTAGGTGGGGCTGCTGCTCCTCTCCTTTCACCTATACAGAACTGGGTCAGCAGGACTGGGTAGACAGGGAAGCTGAGCCGAGAGGCCATTGTGCAGAGATCACAGTTGATCCAGCAGGGAGGTTGGAGCTGGATAGTCCTTCAGATTTGTTCCACAGGGGACCAGGCTTCAAAAAGAAATGATTTGTTTTTTATTTCGGAGGGGATGTCTTGACATGTCTCATGCTATTTGGCTCCTAAAATCTTAACTTACATGTAGTGCACCCTCAAAATTTTGTAGGATTTATTTCCTACTTTATAGAGTCCTCTCATGTATATGCTACTTATTGAGATTGAATATTTTTGAAAAGTGCAAGCTGTCTTTCAAAAAAGGAGCCTGGAGGGAGTCACTCAACACTCCTGGTTCCGTTTCATGGGCTAGAACTTAGTCATATAACCATGTCTAGAAGGGTTGGAAATCCACTCTTCATTCTGGGCACTGAGTGTGCAACTGAATGTTGGGATTTCTGTTACTTCTAATGGACAAAGGTGGAGAGTAGATATAGGAGGTCCACTGGCCATCTCTGCCATAAACACTGAATCTGTTTAAACATAAAACCAAGGTTAAGCAACTGGGGTAGTTACTGTTATAGAACAAAAAGTAAATGTAATACCTTTTGGCAATAGAAAAATACTATCTAGTAGATGACGTAAGATTGGTCTGTGAGACACACCACATAGCAATCCATTGTAAAATAAAATGATGAGGCCAGGTATGGTGGCTTATGCCTGTAATTCCAGCACTTAGGGAGGCCAAGGTGGGAGGATGACTTGAGGCCAGAATTTCAAGTTCTCTCTGGGCACCACAGAGAGACCTCATCCCCACATACACACACAATTATTGTTATTATTATTTTTTTTAAAGAAAGAAAAAGAGAGAAAAGGAGAAAGAAAGAAAAAAAAAGGAATGAAAGAAAGAGGAAGAGAAAGAGGGAGAGAGAACGGGATTCTTGTTTTATTGCCCAGGCTAAAATGCAGTCTAAAAATGAGTATTAAAAACCTCTTTTATGCCAATAATTGTGCTTAACAATGGAGACAGGAAGGAATAGGGGATGAAAATAACAAACAAGCAGCCAACCAATATTTTATTTAAACCTGTGAAATGCTATGCAATTGCTGGGGAGTGATTTACTTCCAATTATGTGTCACTTTTAAAATAGGTATAATGTGATATTGAGAAAAATGTATTTTATTAAATCAATTTATGAATATCTGAGAAAGTATCACAAAGGTAGTTTAAAAATATATATTATGTGGTACAATGCATATGTAAAGTTTGCTTTGGTGGTTCTAGAGAAATATATGACACAATGTTAACACAGTTAAGCCAGTATTTCCCAAAAAGCAAGTCACACACTACTGATGGAACAAATATTATGTTAACTAATTCAGAGCCTAACACTGTCTAACAACTAATGTTTATATTAATATGTGTGGTAGATGGGCTTCAAAAATAGTCTACAATGAATCATTTCTTTCTATTTTCAAGCCATTATTTAGTCCCTTTCCCCCTTGAATCTAGACTAGTCTTGTGACTACTTTAATCAATTGAATGTGGCACAGTGATGTTGTGCCATTTCCAGACCTAGTCTTTAAAAAAAGCTCTCTTCTTTCTGCTTTCTATGATTCAGAGAACTCTAAGTTACCAATTGAGAAATGTGGCTTCCCTGATAGAAAGACCATGTGGATAAACCACATGGAACAGCCATGTGGAGAGAGAAGCCTTAGGACCACACGGGTAGAGAGAAAACCCCGACATCTGAGTGTCCTAGCTGAGCCCAGAGGTTCAGCTTCTCCTACCCAGACACCAGTGGCACAATAAGAATCTCCAAAAACAAAAGAAGATTTCAACTTCAGCACCATCTAACTGCAGTGACAAAGTAGATTGTAAGTGAGACCAGCAGAGGTACCAGCCAGCCTAGCAGGAGTCAACTCTTGAATCATGAGAAATAGCAAAATTAGCCTTTAATACACATGTTTTGGAGGTAGTTTATTGCACTTCAGTAGATACTCAGAACAGAAATTGGTATCTGAAGTAGATACTGCCATGGCCAAAAAAAAAAAAAAAATGTGAATGAGTTTTGTTAAGAACTAACAGGCAGACGCTAGAAGCACGAGGGTATTAAGAAAGCCTGCCTGGTAGGAGAGTCAAGAAATCATGATGGGCAGATAGAGAAAAGGAAAGCCAAGTTACATAATGTGAGAAAATTAATAAAACATCTTCCAAGATCATGTAGCAGATAGAAAAGTCACCTCAGGAACTTCTGACTTGAGCTAAGGAAATATCCAGGCGGAAAATTGAATGTGCCAATTGCCTTACTTGGGCCACCTCTGATAAAGTATGAGAGGCATTAGATGAGCTACAGAAGTAACTGCTTGGTTTTGGCCATGGCAGTATCTACGTCAGATACCAATTTATGTGTGTGGAAACAGCATGTAGGAAGAATATAATGAAGTCAGGACTCATTAAATCTGAAAATACAACTGTTTCTCATACTAATCCTGTTTTGGAAAAAGACTCACAAAATAATAATTGGCTTTAGAGAAAATATTACATTCTTAGTAAAATGTGACCTCAGCTAAAGATCTGGATTGCATCTGTAAGACTCTTAAAAAGAAAGAAAGAAAGAAAGAAAAAGAAAAGTTTAGGTATGGAGACCATCTCATATAGATTTTTTTAAAAAAACTTTTCTATGAACATAAATCCATTCCTCATGCACCTTCACTAATAGGTAGTAAGACGTCTAAGAGAGATTTTAAGAATATCATTTCATACAAAGCTGATCCATGACCCCAAGCAAAAGCAGACCTATACTGAGAGATATGTGCTGTGACTTCTATTTAATGGAGATTCATATTTTTATAATTTAATACATAGATAGTTTTAGAAATTCACTTAAGACCCATATTAGCTCAGAACAAAGGATACACAGGTAATTCAAAAAGAAAAAAAAATCTCTGAGTCCTATGTTTCCAAAGACAGAAGGCACACTGAGAAATAACCTTCCACTGAATATGTAGGCCATTTCTCATTCAAACAGAAGAATAAACTCAGTTATCAAAACCAAGAGTCTAGAAAACAGAGCTAAGAAATTAGGAGAATAACTCATGGAGTGCAGATCTGAGTCTACAAAGGCATTCATTCCTTGCTCAGAGCTAGGGCAAGCATCAACATGTATTTGTCTGGATTCAGTATTGCTATGGACCAATGTTTGTTATATGCCTTCCTAAATCCTCTTTTGAAATAAATTGACTATTACTATTGCATTGTTCCAATTTCTGTCTCATCTTTGTAATGTTTTGCCAATTCCAGGGCTAAAATTTAAAAAGTCCTGGCATCTTCTGGTTTTGGTCTTTTGTAGCTCACCTTGAAATACTGCATGAGACCACTGCATAAGACTGCTTTGACCCACCACATACGATAGTAAGCTACCTTGCTGAGAGGACCACACAGGGTGAGAACTCATGAAGAGGAAGAGGCCCCAAAACTACATTGTTGGGGGTTGTCAGCCATAATATTGCCACAGTTGAGCCCTGCTTTCCAGAACCATCCACATCAGGGCACCAGATGTGTCAGTGAAGTCATCGTGGACATTTCAGCCCCAATCACCTATAACTGCTGCTGCATCAAAGTCTTTAATTAAGAAGAGCAGAAGATCTATCCAGCTAAGTCAACTCATAGGATTCTGAAAATAATTAAATGGTGATTAAGATAACTAAGTTTTGGAGTGGTTTCTTATAAATTAAATGGTGATTGTTTTAAGATAACTAAGTTTTGTAGTGGCTTGTTTCTAAATATGTTTTAGAAACAAATATAACTATTATGTAACACTTATGATCCCCCAGATGTTATTACAATGGATAAAGTATCCATAGTGGATTAATCATTTAGCGGATTCACCCTGGAATTTCAGACCTACCTACTGATGCCTCAAATCTATAGAAACTGACATATGCATCATAGTTTTTTTAAAGGGATGCAAAGTTTAAATAATGCGGATTTCAACTAAGGATAATTAAATATTGAATTTGCAACCACATTGATGCTTTTTTTTAATCTGCACTTTGTCACTTCTGGAGGTTGACAGTCATTGATTATTAAAAATGTTTTAAATATACATAATTTTGATTTGGAATCAAACATCATTGATATTTTTGTTGGTTTTGTTTTTTATTTTGTTGCTGGTTAATCCCATCATGAATGAATGACCTAAAAAAGAATGAATTTTTAAAGCATGAAGGCAAAGAGTGATGGAAATGTGAGTAGTAATACTGATGATGATTAAATCAGTCATATATCTTCAAAGAGTTATGAGGACTAAGTAAATCAATTACTTAGTGTTTTTATAAGTATCATATACAAAAAAACTAAAATGTCATTAAAATATATAGAAATATTTTATGTTTCTTTTATGATCTAGCAATGAGATTTGCTGCATTCTGTTTTGAATCATGTGTTTAGAAACACAAATTAAACTAACATCTCAAGCATAATTTTGAAGTACCTAAAGAATATAAGGAAAATCTATCAAAATATTTGAAATTAAGTATTAAAAAAATTCAAATGTCTCAATAAGTTTTCTCCAATAAGTGAACAAATGCAAAAATCATTAGAATACATACATACAGTGTCACTTTAAACATATAAGCTGGAAAAGCTGAAATATTGACAGAGTCTTTAGTAAATTTGCTATGAAATAAAATGATAAAAATTATTTTGGACACAGAAAAAATAAAATAAATAATAAAGTTCTTTCATCCAAAAAGGTGAGTTGATTTTAATATTACAGATATTGACAGAAACCAAAGAAATGACTACTTTCTTAAGTATGGCAAAGTAATATTTATTAACAGTTGTTTTTCAAATGTGAGTGAATAAAGAATTATATGAAGGCAATTTTTTAGGCAAGCATAGAAAATGTCTGTCTACAGAATAGATTTTGAATTGACAACTTCATCTCAAACAGTAACACAGACTAAAATGATATACTGGGTTGAGCACTAAGGACACCTCTGGGATGCTAAGAAAACCTGTTTCAGGCATTTAAGCTGTTACAACAGAAGAAAAATATATTCTGGGTTGAAAACATAAGGAAGTTTTTATCCCATTTGGTATGCACAATTTTTTAAGGAGAAGTATTTTTAAATCTGTTAAATGATCATTTATAACAAGGGAAGACCTCCAAATTCTTAACTATGCTCAGCTTTGTGAAGAGATGGAGAATGTTTACAAATAACTATTATTCCATACTGAAGCATGTTGACTTTTGACTCAGAAAGTCTTCAATGTTATATTAGGTAATGAAAATTTCATATTCCTCTGAAAGAAATATTTAATCAGTAATATTTATGAGCAGAAATTTGCAAATTAAATTTTGCAAATATATCTGCTCATTTGAGAAACCTAAATGTGTATGCATTAGTCGGAATGGGCTATGTTAAACTTTGCCCATAACGGATTCTTAGTTGTCTTTGACTTGCAAAACATGATGTATAACCTTTTGACCAGGGCTCTGCTCCACAATGGTGGCCTTCATTTTAGAACCCCACATGCCAGACTGCCACCATCAGAACATTGTCAATTGCCAGGGGAAAGGGAAGAAAATATAAGGAATTGTGCCCTGGCTCTTAATAGTTTCAGTAAGGGAGTAACCTACATCATTTCGCTCTCCAAAACAAGTCACATAGCTTAAGTTCAAGGGAGGTAGAAGTCTACCAGGTGAAAAAATCCTCAAAACCAGTATTGGGGATCTCATTAATGGGATAGTTTTCTCAGAAGTCAAGTTTATCTCTGTGTAAAGTCAATATAATATAATCACATACTTTGGAGTATACATACATCCCTGATTAGACTGAGTTGGAGTCTTTTGGTTGCTCCAACTGTTTATAAGCTTTTTTGAAGAGTTTGCTTTAAAACCACTTGGATTCTTATAAAGAGGGACTGCCCATCGATGATAGACTGGATAAAGAAAATGTGGCAGATATACACCATGGAATACTATGCAGCCATAAAAAATGATGAGTTCACATCCCTTACAGGGATATGGATGAAGCTGGAAACCATCATTCTCAGCAAACTAACACGAGAACACAAAATCAAGCACTGCATGTTTTCACTCATAAGTGGGAGTTGAACAATGTGAACACATGGACACAGGGAGGGGAACATCACATATCAGGACCTGTCGGTGGATGGGGGGTTTAGGGGAGGGATAGCATTAGGAGAAAAATTTAATGTAGATGATAGGCTGATGGACACAGCCAATCACCATGGCACATGTATGCCTATGTAACAAACCTGCACATTCTGCACATATATATATATATATAATATATATATATATATTTATAAGGAACTAGAAAGATTTTTTAAAAAGATCTTCATAACATTTTCCCAGCAGAAGGCACTGGTGAGTAGTAGAAAAGCAACTTTTTCTTATCACGCAAGGTAGCATATTTTTAAAGAATTAGTCCTCAGTATCTTAATGTATCAGAGACTAAGTAATTGTTTATTTCCTTTTATGATCCAATACTTAAAGTTTTGATTCTTTAGTGAACATAAAAACTCTAAAAAAGCAAAATTATTTTTTCTAGGAGCCACATCTTCACACCATGCTCAAACAAATGTGATTTTATTGTTGAATTAATCAAAAAATTATCATCATTTTTCTCATTGAGTGATGTTATTTTAGGTATGCAATTTTACAAACTGATTAGATTTAGCATTACTTGCATAAAAACTTAGTTTTAAGTATATTTACCTTTATAGTTACTTTCTACTTATGTCAAGTGAGGTGTTTTTAAATGCATGGCAGTGATACAAAGTTATTTTAAATATACTTATTTTAATGTAACAAAATATTCAGTAAACAAATGATAGATGAAACACACATACAGCTAAAGATTGTGTAATGGTCATCAAAATACTGACATCTGGAAAAAAGCAATCTAATGAATAAACAAAAAATGATCGTTATGAATTAAAACAGAAAAAATTACCCTAAATTTGTTATGAGTTAAATTTATGCTACTTTAATTAGACTTTTAATCATGAACAAATTTTGGAAATGCTAAAGATTTTAAAGTACCACTTTCAATTAAAAGAAACTGAGTTTCTAAGGCTCCTTGTTAATAAATGAATTAAAAATAATCAGAACTGTAAAAAATAATTTGCATAAAATTATTTGAATATTATTTATTGATGCTACTTTATATAATAAAATAATTGGCATTATCTAAACAAGTAAATCATTTTCAGACCTATTATTGTGGCATTTTCCATCACTCTAAATTGCTTTTGTAGGTTATACCAGAAGAGTGAGTATTGTTTACCAAATAACTTAGTATCAAGAAAGTTCACTCTAGTCTACAACTGGACTTAAGATAGGACATGAGAGATGTTGAAAAGACCTCAAACTTCTACAAAATTATAGCTAAAGTTTTGCTTTTTTTTTTTTTTTTGGTTTATGGTGTGAATGCTTATTAAAACCTAAATAATCCTAAGGATGACATAATGTTCTCAGTTGTTGACTGATTATTACTTGTAAGCTAGCATGAATCAAGTAACTGAAAGCAAAATTTGATAAGGAAAGACTAAGCGCTAATGCTTTACTGAATATTTGAGATAAAAGTGGGGAATGTGAGGACATGGAAGACTGTGGGTCAAAGGCAAACTTCCTAAAGTTTACAATTCTATTTAGGGCTGATGTTAACCGTTAGTCTAAAAATCAGGTTTTGGTGACATCCTGTCAACCCCTTGACGATGTCTGAGGGTTTGAATCTAGAGCCTAGATATTTTTGGAGCAGTACAAAGGATTTCCAAAGTCATGCTTTCCTCATTACAGTCATGAAGCCATACGTGTATTCTTGTCCACCTGGGTGAAGAAGAGTGCTCTGTGGTTAAGATCTCAGTCAGCATCTGAAATCATGCACCTCTGATAACTATATCAAATCTAGGATACCGATCCTGTTAGCAGAATAACTTTGGAGTGGGGTCCCTATCGGCTCACACATGTCAGTATGCTATTGAGCACCAATTATGTACAGTTAGAAAAATCTTAGTTAATATAAAAATCTTAAGGACTATTTACTCAATAAAAAAATTTGCTGAGTTGAAGTCAACTTTCCCAAGCTTGCCGTTATAATCACTGACCTACGGATTCAGGGAAAGGGCTAGACTAATATGGGCAAAAAAAGTGATATAGGAGGTACAGAAATATTTTTTCAAAATGAAGGATGAAACCTACAAATGGAGATTTAAAAATACTAGTATATTCAAAGATAAAATAAATCAAAATGAAGACCCAAAGGAAATTACATACATAATTTGTAGAGACACAATGCAGAAAAAACTATGGAAATAATAATTACTGTTTAAATGTAGGTACATTTGATAAGAATTGTAGAGATGAAGGGACTTTAAGACATATTTAATCCAACCCTGTTATTTTATAAATTGATATTACCATTTACTCCATAATTATTCCATCTCAAATGGAGAGTAAAGCTATTTTTAATCATTCAAAACCTAAATAAAGCAACACAAAAAACCATGATGCAGAAAACAAAAAATTCAACATAATAGTAATAATGTTCAATATAATAATATGTTGAATATTATTAAAATTAAGACTTCTGCAAAACACATACAAAATTTTTTTAAAAACAAGTCACATACTGGAAAAAAAATTGCAAAACACATCTCATGAAAGACTTGTATTGAAAATATACAAATAACCCTTGAAGCACAACAATAAGTAAAAAAAATCAAAATAATTTTGGCAAAAGGTTTGAAAAGACACTTCTCCAGAGAAGATATGTGCATGTTATGCACGTGAAAGGATGCTCAACATCATTTGTCATTAGGAAAATGTTAATTAAAATAACAACGAGAGGCCAGACGAGGTGGCTCACACCTGTAATCCCAGCACTTTAGGAGGCCAAGGCAGGCAGATCACTTGAGGTCAGGAGTTCAAGGCAGCCTGGCCAAGATGGTAAAACCTCATCTCTACTACATATACAAAAATTAGCCAAGCATGGTGGCACACACTTGGCTGAGGCAGGAGCATTGCTTGAACCCAGGAGGCAGAGGTTGCAGTGAGCCGAGATTGCACCTCTGCACTCCAGCCTAGAAGACAGAGCAAGACTTCATCTCAAATAATGATAATAATAACAACAATGAGAAACCACATCATACTTATTTTACAATGTCTAAAAAGTAAAATATATTGATAATAGTAATTGCTGGTAAGGACGTGGAGCAACAAGAAGTAGTGGAAATGCAAAGTGTTACAACTACTTTAGAAGACAATTTGGCAGTTTCATGTAAAGCCAGATATAGCTTAACCATACAATCTAGCAACCCTGTACCTTGGTATTTAACCACCTGATTGCATCAACCAAAATGTCCTTTAATTGATGAGCTGATAAACAAACTACAGTATGCCAATACAATGGAATACTATTCAGCAATAAAAATAATGAATTATCAAGCCACCCAAACATACATGTGAACCTTAAATGGATATTGCTAAATCTTTTACTTAGCTTGTCCGAAAAGGCCACCTTTTGTATGACTCAGTTTATATGACATTCTGGAGAAAGCAGAAATACAGAGACAGTTACAGTTCAATTTTTCCCAGCCCTTCTTGGAGAATATTTTTATTTTGTGACCTCTGATTTTTTAAACTAAACTTTCAATAATTCAGATGTCCAAGGCATTTAAATAAGACATCTAATCATGTCCTAAAATGTCTTTAAGTGGCAAAATGTCTTTAAATGTCCAGAAGCAGTATCATTATGAAATTAGTATCTCCTTTAGTTTATACTTGGGTTGCAAGGGTGGTAACAAAAACAGCTAGAGGTTAGCAAGCAACTACAATCACTTAAGGTGAGTTATTTATAGCATTACCCACAAAGCTTTCTATTTCTGTTATATAGCATCATGATTTTGAGAAATGTCACAATAACAATTAAATTTTAGACACAAATGAGGTGGTATATGTTTGAAGGTAATTGAACAGTAAAACCAAAGCCAATGGGTGAGAGCTACATGGAAGCTCAATATAAAAACTAAGAACTTTTGACAGCACTTGTCTTTAGAGGGATTGTTTGAAGTTGAACGATTATTTGATGCAGCTGAGAGAGTAAAATAAATATTCTTGGCTGGATGCGGTGGCTCATGCCTCTAATCCCAGCACTTTGTAGGGGCCGAGGTGGGTGGATCACCTGAGGAAAAGAGTTTGAGATCAGCCTGGCCAACATGGTGAAACTCTTGTCTCTACCAAAAATAAAAAATTAACTGGGCGTGGTGGCATGTGCCTATAGTCCTAGCTACTCGGGAGGCTGAGGCAGGAGAAATGCTTGAACCTAGGAGGCGGAGGTTGCAGTGAGCTGAAATCATGCCACTGCATTCCAGCCTGGGCAACACAGCCAGGCTCCATCTTAAAATCAATCAGTCAATCAATATTCTTTAAGGTCTAGTCCAGCAAGAGTTATGTGTTAAGCCACTTGTGTTTAAAAAGTAAGGAGGGTTAGAAATAATATATTTCAGTGTATTCATGAAGATTATATAGTCTAAAATTTTATATATGGGTATGAAGACTTATATATAAATTTATATTTGTTTGTTCTGTTTATTATTATTGCATTATAAATTAACCCCAAACTTAGAGGCGTCAAAAACCCTTTAATTGTGAACTGTGGATTAGGAATTTGAGAAGGACTTACCTTTGAATTTCTTCCTTTTTGGTTTCTCCTACAGTTAGCATTAGATACTGGTAGAGGCCACTGTTATCTGAAGGCTTGACTGGCTTGAACATCCAAGATGGTGCACTCACAGGGCTTACAGTGGACGCTAGTCATTGGTTGGGATCTGTGCTGAGCTGTTGACCAGGCTACCAATTTTGTCTTTCTAGCGTGGTAGTCCCAGAATAGTCAGATTTCTTATGTCCACCAAAAAAAGCACCAGATATAACATTTTTTGTTGCCTGACTTCTAAAATCAGAGAATATCACTTTTGTCCCTTCTGTTAGTTTCAAGAAAGTCTCAAGTTACAGGCCAGTTTAGGTTGGGATACATGGAGCCAGTGTCCTTTGGCCAATTTAGACTGGGAGCCTTAACAAATAAAGATGGTTGATATCTCTTGACCACTCTACCAAGTTGTTGTTACTACTTAATTCCTAAGATGGAAATCAGCCTTTACCTGAAAAATAGATTTTTGTTGTTGTTATTGACTATGGAATGTAAAGTAATAAAAATGATTTATAAAACAAGAAATTAATTTTATTTTTAGTCAAAAAAAAAAGAAAATGGTAAATGACATTGTTGCACCCACCCATACAAATAGAACTCTGCCAAATTTTATTTAACCACTTTGCAGATATGCAGAACTTTTGATAATCTACTGGCTGAGAGGGAAAATATGCAGTATAGAATTGCCACTGAAATTTTTCATGATTACGAAGACATGTGGCACTATTTGCAAATAAAAATAGTTTTCTCTTCATTACACAGAGGAAATCTATCCTTAAAATAATCAAAATTTGGGCAAATATAGGTGTGTGTGTGTATGTGTGTGTGTGTGTGTGTGTGTGTGTGTGTATGTGTGTGTGTAGCCATGGAGCATTATTCATATTTGTGAAAGATTAGAAACATCTTAAATTTCCAAAATAAGAGAGATCCATCAATGATCCAAACAATAAGTATGCTTACGAGAAAGTTAAGTCATATGGGAGATCACATGGGAAAATAATTATAACAGTGCTTATGAGAAAAGTCAAAATGTAAAATTATATATACTATATGATTTTAAACATCTAAATGGAAAAAATAACAGAAAAAAGCAAAAATTTTGTAAATGGCTAATAAGCTATACAGCTTTTAAAAATCTATTTTATTTATGCAGTGTACACATTTTTCTTTTACGATTGAGAAAGCATAAAGCAATCTTTTTATTATAGAATGCTAAAAATAGAATGTGTTTTCATACATGTATGCATATTCACGCAGAAAATTAAGACTTATTATTTCCTTCCTTCATTTATTTGTCTTACTACATCATAATCTAGCTTATTTTCTGGTGATCCCAAGGCCCACATCAAATATTGCTTCTTTTTCTGGTATATCCAGACAGAATTATTTGCTTCTAATATTGTGCTCATATAGGACATTTTAAAACATTGAAATATAATTCTCAGTCATAAAATTTTTCTTTTATAGTATACAATTAAGACGTTTTATATATTAACAAAGTTGCACAACCAGGACCACTATCTCCTTCCACAATATATTTATCACCCCAAGAAAAAGTCCTATACCTTTTAGGAGTCACACCTCATTCCCTGATGCCCCCAGACCCTAGCAATCACTAATCCACATTCTCTCTATGGATTTGCCTCTTATGGATATTTCATATGAATGAAATCATATATGTAGCCTTTGCTGCCTGTCTTCTTCCACTGAGCATCATATTATCAGGATCCATCCCTGTTGTAGCATATATCAGTACCTTATTCCTTTTTATGGTTGAATAATATTCCACTGTATTAATATAATACATTGTGTTTATCCTTTCATCAGTCAGTGGACATCTGGTTTATTTTAACTTTTAATGCTATTTTGAATAATGCTGCTATGTATATTCATCTGCAAGCTTTTGTGTGAACAAATGTTTTTAAGTCTAGTAAGTAGGATTGGGTTTCCTGGATCATATAGTAACTTTTTTGAGGAAATGTCAAACGATCTTTCAGATTGACTGTACCACTTTACATTGCCACCAGCAATGTACAATGGTTCTAATACTCTACATCCTTTTCAACCCTGGTTATAATCTGCCTTTTCAATTATAGCCATTCTAGTAGGTATGAAGTGGTATCTCATGGTGATTTTTGTTTACCTTTTCCCAGTGACCAATGAACTGAGCAGCTTTGCATGTGCTCATTGGCCATTCGTGTACCTTATTGGGATAAATGTCTATTAAAATCTTTTGCCCATTTTTAAATTGTGTTGTCTTTTTGTTGTTGAATTGTTAGAGTTTTTTGTTTGTTTGTTTTTGAGACAGAGTCTTGCTCTGTTGACAGGCTGGAGTGCAGTGGCGATCTCGGCTCACTGCAACCTCCACCTCCTGGGTTCAAGCAATTCTCCTGCCTCAGCCTACGAGTAGCTGGGACTACAGGCACTTGCTACCATGCCTAGCTAATTTTCATATTTTTAGTAGAGACAGGGTTTCATCATTTTGGCCAGGATGGTCTCTATCTCTTGACCTCGTGACTCGCCCACCTCCACCTCCCAAAGTGCTGGGATTAAAGACATGAGCCACCACGCCTGGCTGTTAGAGTTTTTTACATCTTCTGGATACTAGAAACTTATCAGATATATTGTTGGAAAACATTTTCTCTGATTCCATGGGTTGTCATTTTACTTTCTTGATAGTGTCCTTTGAAACACAAAACTTTTTTATTTTGATGAAGTCCAATTTATCTGTTTTTTCTTTGGTTGTTTTGCTTTCGGTACAATCTCTAAGAAACCATTGACTAATCCAAGCTCACAAAGATTTATATATATGTTTTTTCTAAGAGTTTTGTAGTTTAACTCTTAAGTGTAGATCTTCAATTCATTGTGTATTAGTTTGGTATTGGTGCATGCAGGAGCTTATACAGATCATTGAATTGCATTTAATACTGCATCATTTTTTCTAAATATATTTTTTACTCTCTTCTAGATTTTGATCTCCTGAAATAATTCACACAGTGGTTAGCACCAGAAAAAAAATGATTATAACTTAAAAATTGAATTATTCAAAAATAAAAAATAGCATTCATGTGCCACCCAAAATTTATCTTTTTTCACCAAAATAACTCTGATATATTTGCCAATAATTGTTACTTTCAACTTTAAATTTACTGTATTGTGATCATTGTTTTGTGAATGAGGTCATACAAAATTCATCTGAGTTGAAACAACGCTGTTTTCTTTATAGTTTAGGTGGTTTTAGTTGTTTTGCTTCTTTAGTTGTTTCCTAGCTTCCAATTTCTCCTTCATCCCCAGAGAAAAACCTAAGCAATGCAAAACAGAATAAATTATAAGTGAATTATTTATTAGTTCATTATAATTGTTTTATTTTATCTATTTTTATAGATAAAAAAGATTTATCTATAAAAATCTATAAAAAATAGATTTAAATAATATTATTTTAATAAGTAAAACTAATATTTATTAATTTAACATTATTAATGAATATCAGTTAATATTACAGTGAGAAATTCACTATTTCAATTGAACTTTCATCATGGTGGAACAAGAGCCTGAAAATTAGAAAGACTTCTGCTGAGGCCATAGGATGGAATCTAAAGCTCCTCTGTATCTTCAGCTTTGAAAAATCAGAAGAAAGACTTTGAAAGCACTAAGAATTTTATATCAAACAATGAGTCTTGTCTGATCCATCTACCAAATCTTTGCTTGACATTCATGATATTGTTTTCTGTTCATTAAATTTGATAATAAAAATTTTAATTACTTAATGTAATCCTAGTCATTAGATATCAGAAAAAACAAATAAACTATGAACTTGCCATTCATTCCTATAGATAGATAGATAGATAGATAGATAGATAGATAGATAGATAGATAGATAGGGAACTTGGTTATAAAGTGCAGATGCAAAATGAGCTACTGGAATATGAAGTCTGATGAAGTGGGAGACACAGTGTAGACCCACATGGCCTTCCATGTGTGAAAGAGGAGACTTTCCAGGAGGGAGAAAGCAGGAAGAAGCAAATGTGGAGGTCTCTAAGCAGTGATCCAAGTAACAGCCTACACTAGAAGAAAGAGAAAATCATCTCTAGGCAGAAAAAACAGTGTACTAGGTAAGTGCTTAGAGGCAATCAATACTGTCAAGAATAGGCTTGTATAGGAGTGTTGGGTATTGTAAAAAGAATCTGAGGCCAAACACGTATGAGAAAGAATCCAAGCAAAATGTATAAAAATAAGCTTTTAGATAATGGAGCACATTGTAATTAAGTTTTCAAAGCAAATCTGACTTCTCCATAAAATTTTCGTGTTTTGGTTTGTTTCAAATACCAACTCTGATCAGGAATATTAAGCTGCTTACATACAAAAGGGGGTGTGGGTCTTTATATTAATGAGGATACTTTTATAAAATAAAAAAGAAAGAATAAATTTGCTTGCAATGCAAAATAAATCATGAGCTAATTGTAGAAAACAGCACTCACTTTATGGTATCATTGGTTACATGTGTGGATCCTAATAATTTGGCTACTTACACTTAAATAAACTTAGAAAAATACACCCACGTGGACCTTGTGTGTATCAGGGGACTACAAAACAAAGAAAAAATATCATATTTAAATTAAGAAATGTATCACTTTGGAATAATTTTAGTTTGTAAAGTAATCATACAATATATTCAATGGCAGTAACTGTTGTTACTAAGAAAAGCCTATATTGTTGCTGCTTACAAATAGTGAAAATTCACATGAGGAAGGCTAAGAGTAAGAGAATCACTTTATTAATTTCCTTTTATTTTCTGTTAATGAGGTAAAATTTAACATCTATTCTACCATTGACTGTTTTTTAAATAGGCACTGTTGCAATGTTAAAGAAATTTATTTTTCATTGAAACGTTAATTTAGTTATATTTTAAAAGTGCAAATAATATGGCAGGTACAATTCTATCATCTTATGCTGTGACTATCAACTATAGCACCAGAGAATCTAGGTAAAACTTGGTTAAAAACACAGTTTAGGTTCTTTTGATCTTGGGTTTATTCACATACATACAGAGTAATATTTGCCTATAGAGCCTGACCGAGCTACAAAACCTCAGACTAAATCATAATTTGTGAAAGGTACAGAGTGGCAGAGATTACTTAATATGAAGGCACTGGGTAAAGATGAAGAAACTTGCCTAAAATCACTGAATTAACTGATAATGGTAAGCAATGCATGGATTTCCTCAGTGACTTTGCAGAGTAGCCCCAGTGGGGCAATTATCCTCAAGCTGTAGCAGTCGTGGTGAACAGAGACATCTAGCTGTCCCTTGGCCTTTCCTCCCAGATGTCTAACAGAAACTGAAAAACAGGAGAGTCCAAGTGAGCTTCTGTACCCCTCCCGCACAGGTCCCTTCACTGGCATTGGCAGTCTTGGTCAGTGACAACACTAGTCACCTTGTTACAGAATCCAGAAACTTAGAGTTTAAAGCAGAATGGCATGCTTTAACTTCTTACTGTAATAAGCCTCTATACTTGGTTGGTCAACCTCTTTTTAAAAATTTATGTACTATTTTTATTTTTTTGAGAGAGAGTCTCACTGTTGTCCAGGCTGGAGTGCAATGGTGCGATCTCCGCTCAACCTCCACCTCCCATGTTCAGCCGGATTCTCTTGCCTCAGCCTCCTGAGCAGCTGAGATTACAGGCGTGTGCCACCATGCCCTGCTAATTTTATTTTTAAATTTTTTATTAGAGAAAGAGTTTCACCATGTTGGCCAGGCTGGTCTCGAACTCCTGACCTCAAGTAATTCACCTGCCTCTGCCTCCTAAAGTGCTGGGGTTACGGGCATGAGTCACCATGCCCAGGCAACCTCTTTAATGTTCCAATCATCCATTTCTTTTGTTTGACCTCCAATATGACAATCTTCATCTTCGCAAAGCTAGAGCAGAACCATGGCTTCCTAGTTGACATTTCAACCTCCTGGCTTGATGACCTTCATAGAATCTTTTACCAAGGAATCATAAAACTACAAAATCCTGCTTATAAGGCACCATAGCCCTTCAATATCTGTGGAGCGAAGTCTCAATGGTTTAGCCCCTTAGAAAACATTTAAGGCCTTACTTAATCAAATTTCTTCATTTTCCAATTGTATTTCTGACTTCTCCCTTTTGTGCTCTAACAATGACAAATGATATACCTTTTCCCAAAGGAATCAGGTTTCATAGTCTGGTAACTCCTCTCTATCAGGACTTCTCTCATTCTCCATATCTGCCTTGCTAAGTCTTATGCACCCTACAGTCATTCCATTTTCTATTCACATATGTCTTTCTCTGTGAACTCTTCCCTGCTTCATGACAAGGAAAATGTTCTCTTGCTTCCTCTGTCCACTTCTCTGTCTTGCACTACCTTTGTCATATCGTATAACATACACTTAGATAGATTTTTGACTTCTGATTGCTTTTTTCCACTGTAGTGTGAACATACGTGATTTAATCTTAGTACTCTTAAAATTTAATCTACTGTTTTCAGATATTAAGTTCTCAGTATGTGTTTATGGAATTAAAGTTTCATGTCATTGATGTATATGATCATACATAATGGGCAATGGTGGTACTCATTGGAGTCAGATTGTGAAAGGTCTTGTATGACAAATGTAGGAGTCACTCGAAGTAACCTAGAAAATGAGAGCCTGAATTTGGCAGTGACAAATTGGAGGGGGTTTCACAAGCATTTCTGAGGACAAGTATGATGCCTGTAGTGATATGTGAAATAAAGAAGGACGAACAGTGGAAGATTCCTCTGTGGTTTCAGCTCAAGAGCCTGGATAGATAATGACACCATTATCTGAGATAAAGAATAGAACAGATTGGCCAAAATTAGCAGACACTATTTTCCTGATATGGAATCTCAGGTGAGCAAAGAATACAGACCATGGCAACCGTTTGCATTCAGATAAAGTTTGTGTTTGTTGGAGCTTTACTATCACTGAAATCACTTCAATTTAGAACTGGACGACTAAGTTCCACGCAAAAGTTAGGGTCAATTCCCTGTATACCAGAAGGCATTTTGAAGAGGAGTAGTGTTCTGCCACCTCTGCCCTAATATCACCCTTCTTTGCCTTCTTAAGCCAAAATAAGCAAAGATAAAATATGATCTCAAAGGCAGCTGAAATATACCACCTCTCTTTTGAGGTGCACCTCAGAGCTCCTGAGAAACAGTGAGAACTTTACTGTTGGGCCAAGGTTTGTGCTTAGTAAGAGAAATAATGAGATTAACATGCCTTTGTGACTACATCTGGGGATCACTTGGAATAGAGTCCTTGTTACCAAGTAATTATCTGAAGGATATACACGCCAAACAAGGTAATGAAATCCAAGTGCCCAACAAGTGCCTTTATTGTAGTTAAAGGCCAATCTGATAAGTTAATTCTGAATAATACTATGTCAATGAGGGTACAACTGTTACTTCATGATGTCACTTATCCAGAAAGTTTACCCACTGAGATCACCGCAAAACTATGCTTTTTGGTGACTCACTTTCAAGTGTGCAGAAACAAGGGCAATGTTTGAGCTATCACAAAGGATAGATCTTAATTCAAGATAAGGAGTAAAAAACCATTAAGTGCCATATTCATATGTTTTAACAAAAATATCTTTTATTTCTTAGAGGTTTTGGGTATACCTTTGTTGCACACACAACACATTTTATCTTTTCACACGCATTTGTGACTCCTCTGCTAGGCACTGATAATACAAGACGAACAAGTCCGCCTCTTCTGGGCTCTCTGTTCTCTGTGCTTTCAACTGTTTCTCATGTTTGATGGATCCCAGTTCCTGCATCATTCAGCTTGTCCCACTCTGGCCATATTCCATTTTCATATCAGTCCACGTAGTACAGCGCAACTGGATTCACACTGCAGCCATTGACAAGGATAAGCTGTAAAGAGTAGAAGGCTCAACTCCCCAAATCAGACAACTATATGTCTTCTGTTGAAGCTAAATCTTACATTAAATTTTAAGGTAGTCATGTTTACTTTTGGCTTACATTAAGCTTATGGTAAGTCTGCATTTTTTTACATAAGCTGTTAGTAATCTTCCCCATCTACTTCATTAAGTGATCTTTTAAAAATTGGTGGGACCCTATGTAACAATCCTGCAAGATCTGCACATGTACCCTAGAACTTAAAGTAAAAAAAAAAAAAGAAAAAGAATAAAAGAAAATATACATTAACTGTAGTAAACAGAACTGACCTAGATACAAACAGAATTGTTTTTGTGTAACGTTAAGTTGATAGAATGACTTATCTTTATTTCAAGTCTTTTGACTCCAGTCACTATGCTTTCTTTTAGTATTTCCCTGACCTCATAAAAGTAATTTGTGGGATTTTTTTATTTTATAAATTAATTAAAAGAAGTAAAATTTGTGTATGGGTAAATATTACTTATTGATTACAAATTATAACCTCTACTGTCATTTTAGTGCCCTGAAAGTATAACATCTTGAATTTCTGCTTGCATAATAATAATGATATTGTTAGGCCTAAAACTTTGCCATTTATTTTTCCCCCTCTGTTATTGGAATACAGTGTGTATCTTCGGTTTACAGCTGAAAAATTCTATCTGTTTTTCTCTCTCAGTAAAGTCAAACTTTCCAATAAAATTATTTATCATTTCTTGTTCATTTAAAAAAAATGGTGGGAAAATATTTTAAGAGAAAGCCATAAAGTTTATTCTTACTGAGTTTCATGTCATTTCAGCTCATTGCCTGAATGTGCTAGGATCTGTACAAGCAGTTGTTTGCTCCTCTAATATGATGACTTTCCTGTGAGCATTGTGACATTGACCAATTGAATCAACTTATTAATAGCTTCTTTTTTCAATACAGGGTCAAAATTGTAAAAACGACATGGGGGAACCCTGTTGGGTGCTACTATTGATTTTTCTGATTTTCATTCTCAGTGACTGACATATTGCATCAATCAACACTCTTTGGATATAATTGTTCAAATAAACATGATTTCAACTAATCGAGCTACAATACAGGCAACACTTCTCAATCTTTTCCATAGGATATGTGTGATGTACTTGCATGCATTGTAAGATGCTCTTTGTGTATTCGTAAGCTTCTCCTGGTCTAGTCAATAATCCTATTTTATTACAAATTAGCCCATGACTATTTTTTATGCATCTATATTGTTTATATTGATGACCAGTTTCTTTGTATAAGAATGATCTATTTTATAATCCTTTGTAAAATTTTTCTGGAAACTGATATAAAATTTAGTAATATTTATGATAACATAAAGACTTTTTCTGTATTCTCTTTTGAAAAATATTACGGTGCTATTAGCACAGCTAAAGTCACCTAACTCTTCCATCTATATCCAGGATTAAAAAAAAATCATTAACAATATTTCTTCAATTGTATTGCGAACTCATTCAATAGATTTTACCTTAACATCTTTTAAGTACCCAAGGCTGTCTTACTATTTCTCACCTTCATTGGACTTTAAATCCCTCTTAATTAAGTTCTTAAAAATTTTCTTTTCCATATTGCAAATTATTCTCTTTGATTAAAAAAAGTAAGAAAGAATGAAAAGGAAAATAATTTGAGTAATTTGGTCTCATTAAACCATCTGCCCAAATGATTGTGCTTAGGCCATCTTTGGTCTTGTTCTAATTTTGTTTTATAGTACCCTATTTTTTTCCTTGTACTTTTTCATAAGAATTGAAACTCAGCCATGTTTCCATAGGCATCCTTGGTTCTGTTTCTCTTTCAATACTTAAAATTACGATTTCCAAAATCTTGAGCTCAACAGAAAGCTTCTTTGGAAACTCATTTTGTTTTTTAAGAAACCTTGCTCTTTTCCATTCATTTAAAGTAACTTTCGATTGTATCAATTTTAGAAAGTCTCATCTCTGTTGAATATTACTCCATTTTAGAGTTTTTCTCTATTGTGTCACTACATCTGTTTTCTCTGTGAATTTGGAAGTAAGGGAGTCATATTTGATGATACCCCAATATCTTTCCTATCATTGTAATTCTTTCCCTCTGTCATTTTTACTTAACACTTTCCCATTTTTGTTTAGTGTTTCTCTTATTTTTATCAAAGTGAACCAGGCAAATAGTAAAAATTAAGTAGTATTAAAGATTTTATAATATTTCATCTCATTCCTCGCTATCACCAATCCTGCTACTGAGAAGCAAATGATTTTAGTAGTTCTCATAATGATTCTTCTGGTGGTTTCATCTATAACACTAAATAACATACCAGTATTTCTTGATTTAGCAAGCAAATCTTCTATTCTCTGAACACAAATTAGCACTTTCAGATGCCCTCATGTAGCCATTCATTATGTTCCTAATTTTATTATGTGTTATTATCTTAGTCATTGCTTGATTTTTGTTTTAAATCAAATTATCTATATATGTTGATCCATCAACTTCAGTAGGTCATTTCTTTCATTTTATTAATTAATTTATTTACTTTTGAGAAGAGTTTCACTCTGTCACCCAGACTGGAGTGCAGTGGTGCCATCTTGGCTCACTGCAGCCTCCGTCTCCCGTGTTCAAGCAATTCTCCTGCCTCACTCTCCCAAGTAGCTGAGCCTACAGGCACACACCACCATACCCGGCTAATTTTTGTATTTTTAGTAGAGCCAGGGTTTCACCATGTTGGCCAGGCTGGTCTTGAGCTCCTGACCTTGGGTGATCCTCTTGCCTCGGCCTCCCCAAGTGCTGGGGTTACAGGCATGAGCCACCACACCTGGCCCTAGACAGTCACTTCTTCAGTTGAAGATTCTAACACTTCAATTTTTTGCATGCCTTCTTCACATTCACCTTCTAAATTATGTCAAGGATAGCTTTATCTTGACAATGACAATACTAATACCATTTTATGTACCATTTGAAACCATAACTAAGTATAAGCTGATACTTGAAACCTGAAAAATAGCATTGACCTGATTGTAGTTGTGTAACTATTGCCCAGTGAAGAGGAACAGGCTGATCAAGGACACCATTTTAATCTCTACATATCCAAGGTCACATACCCAGAAGCACCTGAGAATACTATTGCTTTAATACTACAGAAATGTACTTTTTTATATCTTTTCAATTGTCTGAAATCATAAATTAACCATGTCTTTTTATACTTTGTTTTATAAATTAACAATGGCTCTTTAGTACAGCTCTTTATTTTTCCTACAATTTCTCATTGTCCCTACATTTACCTGGTTGATAGAATAAATATATGCATTCTTCAACATAACACTATGAAGCCCCAGTTTCCTATTTATTTCAACTACTAATTAGAAATCATTTCATTTAAAGGCACTCTTCTTAGGGTCCACTGACTTTAGGATTTAATTTGAACCTATAGCTTTTTAAGCTTACTACAGACAAGTCATTCTGGCATTTGTTTCACTGCATTCCTGACCCAGTTGCACAGTTTCTCTTTCATGACTTTTACCTTGATTTTGCTGGATCACAATCTCAAAAAAATTTCTCATGAAGGGTATATTAAAAGTAAGCTTTTTGGCCAGGTGCAGTGGCTCATTGTAATCTCAGCACTCTGGGAGGCTGAGGTAGGAGTATCACCTGAGGTCAGGGGTTTGAGACCAGCCTGGCGAACATGGTGAAACCCTGTATCTACTAAAAATAAAAAAAAAAAAAAATAGCCAGACATGGTGGCATGGGCTTGTAATCCCAGCTACTTGGGAGGCTGAGGCAGGAGAATCACTTGAACCTGGAGGCAGAGGTTGCAGTGAGCCGAGATCGCACCACTGCACTCCAACTGGGCAACAAGAAAGAAATTCCATCTCAAAAAAAAAAAAGTGAACTTTTCCATTGCTGCAAGAATTACATCATCTTTATTTGCATCCACAATTGAGTACCAGTTAGATCATGTATAGAGTTGCAGGTTAACTGTCTATAAATCTACTGTCAGTGGGATTTTTGATTGCTTTGTAGGTATTATATTCTCTCTCTCTCTCTCTCTCTCTCTCTCTCTCTCTCTCTCAGATTTTAGGGTATGTATTTATTATTATCACTATAAAATTTAACAGTGCTTTATATATATATATATATATATATATATATATATATATATATATATGGGATGTTTAGACCCATCTTTCTATGCATTCTGGGAATTCCTTTTATTTTGCTTGTACTTTTTTTAACCAGCCAAACTATGGCACTTCTTATCTTTCTCTTCATTATTTTAGCCTTTGCTCTTTAAATTAGCATACAATAAAATTCACTGTGGTATATAGTTCTACGAATTTTGACAACAGTATAAACAAGATAAACACTATATAAAACGGCTTTGTTGTTCCAAATGGTCCCTGTGCTGCTGGTTTGTAAGTTAACTCCTCCACCTATCTGCAACTTCTGACAGTCTGTGATGTGTTCCCCATTCCTACAGATTTATCATAGAAATAGAATCATACAATATGTAGGCATTTGAGTAAAACTTCTTTTACTTAATATGATGTCATTGGGATTCACCTGTTTTGCATGTCATGAGCTTGTTTTATTTTGTTACTGAGTAATATTCCACTATATGAATGTACTAGAGTTTTTTAATCCCTTCACCAATTAAAAGATGTTATCTCTAGTTTTGAAAAATTGTGAATGAAGCTGCTTATAAACAGTCATATATATGTTTGTACAAACATAGGTTTGCATTTTATTTGGAGAAATACCTAGATCTGTTCTTTATATGGTACGTATATGTTTAAATATGTATAAAACTGATACACTCTTTTCTAAGGTGCTGTAACATTTTGGATTTTTGCCAGCCATACATGCAAACTCCTGTAGTTCCACCTCCTCACCAGCATTCGATATCATGCCCTGTTATTAATCTTAAATATTCTGTGGGTATCACATTATGTTTTTAACATTCATTTCTCTAATGACTAATGATGTTGAACTTTTAGTCATGGACTAATTTACCATCTGAATAACATCTTTTGTAAAGTATCTGTTCATATATTTTATCTAGTTTGTAACTGGATAGTTTCTTGTCTTAATATTGAATTTGGGGTGTTTTTCATGTATTCTAAATACAGTTCTTTTTCACCTATGTGTTACGCAAAATATTCTCCTAGGCTCTGCCTTAGGTTTTCACTCACTTATTGTGTCCTTGGTGGTGCAAAAGGTTTTCATTATGATAAAGTCCAATTTTTCTTATGGATTGTGTTTTTGATGTTAAAACTAAGAACTCTTCACCCAACCCAACATTACAGTGATTTTATTCTATATTTTTGTCTAGAATTTATATAGTTTTAAATTTATCTTTAGTTCTATGATCCATTTTGAGTTCATGTTTGTATATAGTGTGAAGCATAAATTGAAATTCTTTTTATTTTATATACAGATATATAGATCAAATCCTTCAATAGCATTTATTTAAGGGTCAGTGCTCCATTGTAGTCTTTCTACAAGGGTTGCCATTTTAGAATGATAATACTATTATTAGTCTAAGACATGGGTATTTTTCCCACAGAGAATACTGGATTCTCTCTTTCTCTCTCTGTCTCTTTTTTTTTTTTGAAACAGAGTCTTGCTTTGTCACCTAGGCTGGAGTTCACTGGCATGATCTCAGCTCACTACAACCTCCACCTCCTGGGTTCAAGCAATTCTCCTGCCTCAGCCTCCCAAGTTGCTGGGATTATAGGTCCGTGCCACCATGCCTGGCTAATTTTTGTATTTTTAGTAGAGACAAGGTTTTATCATGTTAGCCACGCTAATCTTGAACTCCTGACCTCAAGTGATCCACCTGCCTCAACCTCCCAAAGTGCTGGGATTACAGGTGTAAGTCACTGCACCCAGCCTGGATTCTCGCTTTAACAGTGGTGTATTAAATTTTTATGATGATATACCTGAGTGTGACGCTCTTGTACTCAGTGTGCACTATACTTGTTGGGGCTATCAATAGATAAGACATTTCAACAAAGCAACGTTGGCAGATGAAATGGATTCCAGGGAGCTCTGGCACAGCATATGCAATGCGTTAGTAGGAGCAAAAAGGGAGAAGAAACAAAGGAGATGAAAGTAAGATAACCGGAAAGCCTGAGCCTCAGAACAGCTGCATTCAATGATAAGCTGCCCAGAAGAAATTTGCTAAGCTCTTTTTCGAAAGAAATGGAGCCACATTCTAAGGGAGAACTGGAGCAACTTGTCTCCATGCTAGTGGCCCAGGGCATATCACTCTTCAGTCTTACTGAGAGCAAGAATAGGGAGTAGAGGAGAGGATTGAGCATAACCTATTGGTCAGTTCCTGACTGTCCTGAGCTCTAGTCACCTAGGGACGTAGTTGAGATAGGATGGTAAGAGAATAATAGACTAGGTAAATGTGGTGGGAAGCTGGGCAGCAGTAAAGACCAACTGTCCTTAGTGGTCATTGATTTAAAGTGAGATAGGGAAGCAATGCCATATGCTCATGTGCAGCCTCATGCATCTGCACATTGTAGGTGCAGAGTAGGTGGAAGGTGGGAATATTTCCCGCTGCCATTTCATATATTAACTTGTGAAATCTCACAATCATCTGTTGCAATCACCTACTTAGTTCTCATCACAGGACTTGTATTCCAACTGTTACTTAATCTTTATTTTATAATTTCTCCAATGACAGCATTTTTCAAAGACAAAGATCTAGGACTCTCCACAAAATGAATAGCCCGTGTAACTGTTTGCGTTCCCCTGTGTCCTCATCTTTTACTTCATTATCTTTTACATGTCATGGAGCCTTTTCTGAGAAAACAGAAAAATAATAAGGCAAATAACTACTGGCTCAGGGGAAGATATCCCCAGAGCCATATCACCAGCAGTGTTTAAAACACACCACCACGAGTGCAGGAGAATCAGGTGCTGGAAGGAGCCAAATCAATCTCTAACCTGCACAGAAGGGCACTGAGATTAACAGAGCGCTCATCTGAGGAGGGGCAAGGGGAAGCCTGGTGGGTTATAAACAGTGTCATCAAATACCTTACTGTGTGCCTTAGTGCCATTTAAGGAATACTAAAAGCAGAAATAGACCAGAGACTAGGTGACTTTCCTAAGTGTATGGCCTCCTTTGCATGTTGGTGGATCACTTGGTCGACAGTATGTACGTGACTTAACTCTTGACCTGTGGCTCTCTTTACCAGCTTTTCTGAGACGTTTGTAGATTGTAGCTGAGCTGCAAAATGTTTGTTGCTGATCTGTGGGGAGATACGTACAAATAATAAGAGTAAGCATTTTAAAACTCTTGGAGGAATTTGGCATTGCTGTAATAGTCCACTATGTAAATTTTGAATTTCATACATTTATTAATGACTGACTGATTAGGATTTTTAAGTTAACTCTGGTCTATCAGAAGCTGGACATGGTAGTCCACAACTGTGATCCCAGCACTCTGGGAGGTCAAGGTGAGAGGATCACTTAAGACCATGAGTTCAAGACCAGCCTGGGCAACGCAGTGAAACCATGTCTCTACCAAAAAAAAAAAGAGAGAGAGAGAGAGAAGAAGAAGAAAGAAAAAGAAAAACTTCGCTGGGCATAGTGGCATACCCCTGTTTTCTCCAGCTACTAGAGAGACTGAAGCATGGGGATTGCCTGAGCCTAGGACTCCAAGGCTGCACCGAGCTGCGGTCACCTGCCTCAACCTCCCAAAGTGCTGGGATTACAGGTGTAAGTCACTGCACCCAGCCTGGATTCTCGCTTTAACAGTGGTGTAAAAGCGAACTCAAAAACACTGAACTCTAGCCTGGGTGACACAGTGAGTCAGTCTCAAAAAAATTAATTAATTTCACCTTATTTTAAAATAGTACCTTTATTGACCTATTTTAAAATTAGAACTTATGCTTTTTAAGATTTTTTAAAGGGCATTTTTATCTTGATTTCCCCACAGAACTGTCTCAGCACCATCACATACAAAAAAAGAAAAAAGAGAAAAATATTCTGCCAAAATGATTTAAAATCATTGTTATAATCACCAAATCCATTCAGTTTTTCCTTAAACTAAGGGCAACCCAGGTATGACTTTAGGTGAGAGATGTGTTTGCCTCTGATTGGTGGCTTGTTTCAGTCTTACTAGGCTCATCTCAGGAGTGAAGAATCTCTTCCAAAATTCCCCTTTTTTTATTTTGTTCTTCTAATTTTTGATTTTCTATCTCTCTGCATTTTCTTGTTATTGACTTAAAAAACCAAGCAAGTTGAAGATTTTGCAGGACTTTATGAGACTGGAAATGCGCCCTAAAAATGTAGCTTTTTAAAGACGTTATTTCTCTCTTTCGTTAGCGCCTCAGTGACATCTGCTTTTTTTTGGTTGTCTTTCTTTCTTTTTTTTTTTAGTGATCCTCATGCTTGACTAAAACACCTCAGAGGCTCCCTATTGCTAGCGCCATCAAAGCTAAATGCATCTTGCTGAAGGAGCCGGTGTGGTTTCCAGATGATGCAGTAAATGTGTGCATATGAACAATGGGAACAGATAGCACTCTCACGCTTCAACAATTTGACCCTCCCGTTTCCCAAGAGTTGTGAGGAGAGCTGAGCACTGCATTGGTGAGCAGAGTCAAAGGTGTTAGACTGTGAAATGAAACTTCAAAAGCCGAGCTTTTGAAGCATAAAACATTCACACTTCCACCTGAAATCTCTTTCCAGCTGCCTGTACAGTATTGGAATGTCTAACACAAGAATTGCGCAGAAGTTTGAATTCTCTGTGGTACTTCTTGTGGCTACCTTACTTTTCCGAACTTAGACGTTATCAACTAGAAAGAAGGAAAAGAAATTGACTGAAATGTCAGGAGGCTTTATTTTAATTTAATACTTTCAAACAATTGCTCAGAGCAAAAATCTATGCTATTGGCTCCACACCTGATTGGTGCCTGAGATTCTAAACCTAAATAATCAAGGGGACAGGGAAACACCCTGAAGTGGATGGGATGCCCCTTTTAAAAGGGTAAAGCACTTTACTTCATTCGTCTTTTCAAGCAGAATCTTTTCCATGGGGAAAAAAACCTTCATTTATCACAGGACTAATTAAAGGAAAATTATCAAATTTCCAATAAACTAGCAACATTTCTTTAGAGCCTACTTCATACAGATTATCATTCTAGTGCTCAGAAGGAGGCATCTCTATTAAATTTAATTACTCCTTTCGGTTCACATATGTATAATTATGTCTTGCATTGTAGTTAGCTATTTCCCTTTCTCATTCTCCCTCTAGACTGCAAATTCCTTGAAGGCAAAGATTAGGTTTTCCACCTCTATGTGTCCCCTTCCACACGTAGTATAATCTAGTTTTCTACATACAAGATGCTCAAAGAATTCTAGCTAAAATAAAATATTGGAGAAATAATGGGCTGGTTCCCCCACATGTGGGGTGCATATTGGAGAAATGACCACAGTTTAGTTATTAACTAACTCATTTGGTCGTTACAAAAATATTTATTTTGTAAATACTATGTGTCAGTACTCTGTAAGGGATATAGCCAAAAAAAAAAAAAAAAGGTGTGAGTCTCATAGCCAGTGCCCTCATGGAGTACACACACTCAATGTTGGATCCAAGACTGGATTGCTTTGATTCTGCCTCTGCACGTGATGTGACAGTATCACAGGGAGTGTCAGTAAATTTAAAATAATTTAATTTAGACCATGTCAAAATGACTTGATTTATATTACATTTTTTTTATCACTTGGAGATAAATAAGATATCAATAACAGAAATTTATCTTGAAAATCCCCAATTATGTAAAATCTAAATAACACAATTCTAAATGATGCATAGGTGAAAGGAGCAATCAAAAAGAAAATTAGAAAGTATTTTGAACTAAAGAAAACTGAGAGGAAATATATGAAATTTGTGGGAGACAAAGTAGTACTTAGGTTTTTATTGCAATGCATAATATTAGAAAGAGGAAAGATTCAAAATCAATGACTCAGTTTTCACAATAAGAAATGGAAAATGAAACAAAACAAAAAATGAACAATAAAGTGAGCAAGACAGAAAATAATAAATATCAAAATACAAATCAGCAGAATTCAAAATAGAAAAGCAATAGAGAAAACTCAATAAAACCAGAAGCTGCGTCTTTGATATCACTAAAATTGATAAATATCTAAACAGACTGACCAAAAGCAAACATAAAAGACACAACTTACCAATATCAGGAATGCAAGTGGGGACCAGTATAGATTCTACAGATAGTAATAGTTTAACGAAAGAATGCTATAACCACTTTCATTCAATAAAGTTGACAACTTAGATAAACTGAAAAATAGACATTACCCAAAATCAGTCTAAATTATATACATTACCTGAATAGTTCTATAGCTCCTGGAGTAGTTGAAATATTATTTTAAAAGCTCCTATAAAGAAATCTTCCGCCAGGCGCAGTGGCTCATGCCTGTAATCCCAGCACTTGGGAGGCCGAGGCGGGTGGATCTCTTGAGGTTAGGAGTTCAAAAATAGCCAGTCCAACATGATGAAACCCCGTCTCTACTAAAAATATAAAAATTAGCCTGGTATGGTGGCAGGTGCCTATAATCCCAGCTACTTGGGAGGCTTAGGCAGGAGAATCGCTTGAACCCTGGAGGCGGAGGTTGCAGTGAGTCAAGATCACGTCATTGCACTCTAGCCCTGGCAACAAGAGCAAAACCCTGTTCAGAGAGACAGAGAGAGAGAGAGAGAGAGAGAGAGAGAGAGAGAGAGAAAGGAGGGAGAGAGGGAGGGAGGGAAAAGAAAAAAGAAATCTTCAGACCAAGAAGACTTTACTGCTAAGTTTTGCCATGCATTTAGAGAAGAAATAGTATCAATTCTACACAAAGTTTCAGATCATTAAGACAAACTCAGTCCGTGAGGCTATTTCCCTGATACCACAACCAAAATGATATTTAAAGAAAAGAAATTACAGCTCAACATGCCTCGTGAATGTAATTTTTTAAATTTTGGCAAATTTTTAGCACATTGAATTAAAAGATATCAGAAAAGGATAATACATCATGACCAAGTGTAGTTTATCACAGGAAGAATTGGTTTAACATTCCAAAATCCAACAGTGTAACTCACCATTAACAGATTAGAAAAAGAAAACCCATATGATCACTATCAATAGATACAGAGAAAGCATTTGACAAAATGCAACATCCTTTGTTGGTTTAAAAAAAAATTCTTTGCGCAAACTAGCAATAACAGGAAATTTCTAAAAACAGATCTTTTGAGAGAAAACACTGACAGTCGATAGAGAGGTGATGCAGACATCATAGCTGAAGGCAAAGAAGCTGGGAAGCCTGCACCAAGTTGCCGAGGGCCAGAATCAGCTCCTGATCCTGAACAGGTCCTAAAGAAGGGGCAAATGAAGGAACTTCTGTGCACCATGCTCCCATTGCAGACCTTTGGGATTCTAGCTACAAGATTCCGTGACCCCCATGGACATTTGATTTGGCAGCAGGAACTGTCCAGAGATCAGGCCGAGGGAAAACTCAAACTTATGTGGAGCCCAGTAGGTTTTCTGGCACATGATGCAGCTGCAGCAAAACATAAAACCATAGGAGCCTATTTCCCTAAGGCTCTCCAACTTACTCTGAGGGACTGTATCTCCTGCTGTCTGTTGGCCTGGGAGAGAGTAGGGTTGACTTTCTTGTGGGACAGGACATGTGAACATGCAATCTCTGGTCCACTGGCCCCTCCCAAGAACACCTGCCTGGCAACTTCCACAGCAGGTACCCACAGCATAGCCTCCACTGTCCTGCATGAGTGTTTTTCTGACAACTGAGAGCAGTTTGGATTTCCTAGCCCAGCCAGTGCTCAACCCTAAGGGGCCAAAGGACAAAACTGTGGGCCCTGTGTCAACACCCCAGAATTTGAGTACACCACCCAGGGGTATCAAGCTGAGAGATCTGTGGCCTGAGCTGGAGTTGATAAGAAGTTGCCACTCTCAGGACACTGAGGAGAGGGTGGTATGGGTTTGTGTGCTGGCACAGGGGCTGGTTGTCCTTCCCTCCAAAGGACTGGTCTGGTAAGAGAGTAGCCTGTTAGCCAGGCGCAGCTTCTTCCCCAGGCAGCTCCACAGTGCAGGATATCTGAAGTAGCCTAATGATTTGGGAGCAGAAAGTTTGGCACAAGCCTAACTGGTTGAGTCTGCTCCTGGGACAGATGCTGGAGGGAGACCTACTGAGGCACTGAGTCAGAGAAGCATGAGCTGGGTTTTTCATTCAGTATTTCTGATGAGTGAAAAACCCAGAGTCACAGGCACCACACCAGCTGCCCGCACACAGTACTACCACCTTTCCCAGGGATACCCTGTTCTTGATTCACTGCATTGCCAGACCACCTTCAGATATACCCCACAACCCACTCTGATTCTACCAACCTCAGAGGACCACTGGGTCCCTGGGGAGTTGCAGGTCTCTTGGTGACCTAACCTTTGGCTCTAATTGACCTTATGAAAGGAGGGAGTACAGCCCACCAAGCCCCACCTTGGGGCTAAGAAAATACAGATGTGGCAGCAGTAAGTAAAGGGGGCTCCACCAAGGCACAGTAATGGACTTGGTGAGTGAGCCATCACTCACCCACTTCTCTTTGCCCAGAGTACTGTTGCATACACACTGAAATACAAAAGCTTAGTACAGCTGAGTAAAAGCTCATGTGCCAGCTCTTACCCTTAAGCACCATCTACTAGACCAAAGCCTGAATTATACCACCAAATAAAAATAAAACAAGCAACCCCTGTCAAACCCAATACAGAACACTATCCATAACTAATGAATCTGTACAGAGCACTGGCCCTCTGGAAGTGCCCAGAATGAAAAATACTTGTCTATACACAACATATATCACACAGTTGAACCCTCAAAGGAAAAAAAGGAACATAAAAATAACCTCTACCCCCAAAAATGACAGCAATTTTAAAGAGAAAAAGAAACACAAGCCACCTCATATGAGAATAAATTACTACAAGAATTCTGGCAGTTCAAAATTCAGAGTGTTTTTCTCCCTTTAAAGAATCTCACCAGCTTCCCAGCATTGGATCTTAACTAGAGTGACGTATCTGAAAGGACAGACATGCAATTCAGATGGCAAGAAAGCTCAATGAGATTCAAGACAAAGTTAAAATCCCATCCAAGGAAACCATAGAAACAACTGAAGACTTGAAAGATGATATAGCTGTAACATAGTCATATTAAGAAAGAAAAAACTGAACTCCTGGAATTGAAAAATTCACTACAGGAATTGCAAAATACAACTGAGAAAGTTTAACATCAGACTTGACCAAGCTAAGGAAAGAATTTCAGAGCTTAAACATGGGTTACTTAAATGAACCCAGTCAGACAAAAATAAAGAAAATATTCAAAGCAATGAACAAAGCCTCTGAGAAATGTGAGATTATGTAAAGAGACCAAACCTAAGACTCATTGGCATTCCTGAGAGGGAGGAGTAACCAACTTGAAAAACGTGTTTGATTATATAATTCATAAAAAATTGTCCCAATTGTGCTAGAAGTCAACATGGAAATTCAAGAAATTTAGAGAACCTCTGCACAATGTTATCCAAGAAAACCATCCCAAAGACACATGATTTTCCAAGACTAACATGAAAGAAAAAAGAAAAAATCTTAAAGATGGATATAGAAAGGGGTCATATCATTTACGAAGGGAACCCCCTCAAGCTAACCTAACAGAAGACTTCTCAGCAGAAACTGTATAATCCAGGAGAGATTCAGTGCTTACTTATAGCATTCTTATAGAAAAGAAATTCTAAACAAAAAGTTCTTATCCCTCCCAGATAAGAGTCATGTGTGAAGGAGAAATAAAATATTTTCCAAACAAGCAAGTGCTAAAGTAATTTGTTACCATTAGACTAGCCTCACAAGAGGTCCTTAAGAAAATGCTAAATATAGAAATGAAAGAACAGATACCTACTACCACAAAAACATGTTTTTAGCCCACAGACCCTAGAAAGCAACTACACAACTGAAACTACAAAGCAACCAGCTAACACCACCACAACAGGATCAAAGCTTAGGATATCAAAATTAACCTGGAATGTACACAGTTTAAAAGTCCCACTTAAAAGGTACAGAGTAACAGGTTGAATAAAAAAATAAGATTCAGTCTTCTCTTGTCTTCAAGACCCATCTCACATATAATGTCATCCATAGGCTCAAAGTCAAGAGATGGAGAAAGATCTATCACAAAAACAGAAAATGAAAGAGAGCAGGGGTCACTATTTTTGTATTTGCTAAAACAGACGTTAAACCAAGGACAATCTAAAAGGGCAAAGAAGGTCATTACATAATGATTAAGGGTTCATTTCAACAAGACTTAACTACATATGTATATGTATATTTTGTATGTATATATACATACATATTCACTATATAATATGTATGTGTTTATATACACATATATATTCCCTTATAACAAACCTGCACATGTATCATATTATATATGAATATATGGAGATAATATATGTATTATCTATTATATATATCATATATTATTATATATATAATATATTTTAATATAGAATAGATCTTATGAATCTGGGTGTTACTATACATATGCTCTCTCTATATAGAGAAAGACAACTCTCTTCATATATATATATAGACAGAGGAATTCTCTATCTATATATTATATATAATATGTAATATATAGATACATATATTATATATAATATATAGTTACATATATTATATATAATACATAGATACATATATATTATACAGATACATATATTATATATAATATATACAGATATATATACATACTATACATATGCTCTCTCTATATAATACATAATATATATGTTATATATAATATATATATTATATATACATAGAAAGAGAGAGAGAGCATATGTATAGTAACACCCAGATTCATAAAATCTGGAGAAAAACAGGAAAGAAATCTATCAACAGAGTAAACAGACAACCTGTAGAATGGTAGAAAATATTTGCAAACTATGCATCTGGCGAAGGTCTAATATCCAGAATCTGTAAGGCACTTTAACGATTGAACAAGCAAAAAAGAAATAACCTCATTAAAAAGTGGACAAAGGACACGAACAGACACTTCTCAAAAGAAGGTTTACAGGTGGCCAACAAACATAAGGACAAATGTTCTATCTCACAAATCATCAAATAAATGCAAAACAAAACCACAGTGAGATACTGTCTGACAGCAGTCAGAATACCTGTTATTAAAAAGTCACAAATAACAGATGTTGGTGAAGCTGTGGAGAAAAGAAAATACTTATAGGCTGTTGATGGGAATGTAAATTAGTTTACCCACTGTGGAAAGCAACTTGAAGATCTCTCAAAGAACTACAAATAGAACTGTCATTGAATCCAGCAACCCCATTATGGGGTACATATCCAAAAGAAAACGAATTGTTCTACTGAAAAGAAGACTGATGTGGTCACATGTTAGTCATAGCATTATTTACAATTGCAAATACATGGAATTAATCTAGGTGCCCATCAAGAGTGGATTGGGTAGGAAAAATGTGATATATACACCATACAATACTATGCAGCCATAAAAAGAAAAAAGTCATGTCATTTTTAGCAACACGTATGCAGCCGGAAACCATTATCCTAAACAAATTAATGCAGAAGCAAAAACAAAATACAATTCTCATTTATAAGTGGGAGCTAAATGTTGGGTATACATGAACATAAAGGTGGAAACAATAGACACTGGAGAGTACAACAGGGAGAGGGAGGGAAGGGGGCAAAGGCTGAAAAAACACCTACTTGGTACAATGCTCACTACCTAGGTAATGGGTTCCATCGTACACCAAACCTCAGCATCACACAATATACCCTTGTAACAAATCTGCACAGGTATCCCCTGAATCTAAAATAAGAGTTGAAATTTTCAAAAAACAAAAGAAAACTTCTCAACCTGATAAAGTGCATTTTGAAAGTACCATAATACCATAATCAATGGTGAAAGTACAAACGTATCCCTGCTAAGTTCAGAAACATTTCAAGGATGACTGCTATGATCACTACTATTGAATACTGCACTACATTTTCTAGCCAGGAACATAGGCAAGAAAAATAAAACAAAAGGCATCAAAGTTGCAAAAGTGAGGCCATTTATTTACAGATGGCATTGTTGTCTATTTAGGAAATCCTGTGATATGTACAAAAAACTATTAAGTTGAATAAGATTAGCAAATTTGATAAAATATAAGCACACAAATATTATTTTTCCCATATACTTTTAGTGAACAATTAGAAATTGATTCAAATCATACTATTTATAATAGCATCACAAATACAAAACTCTTCAGATTAACTCACAACAGCTGTGCAGAATTCACGTACAAAAAACGACAACATGTTGCTGAGATAAATACCTAAAAATGGCAAAATATACCATGTTTATGTTAGGTATCATTTCTCCCCAAGTTGATCCTAAGTTTTTTTTTTTTTTTTTTTTTTTAGAAAAAGAGAGAAAAGGAGAAAGAAAGAAAGAAACAGCAAAGGAAAGAAAAAAAGAATGAAAGAGAGAAAGAAAGAGGAAGAGAAAGGGGGAGAGAGAATGGGATTCTTGTTTTATTGCCCAGGCTAGAATGCAGTTTAAAAATGGGTATTAAAAACCTCTTTTATGCCAATAATTGTGCTTAACAATGGGGACAGGAAGGAATAGGGGATGAAAATAACAAATAAGCAGCCAACCAATATTTTAT
>CAUYQU010001897.1:0-16080 GCA_963574635.1 Cheracebus regulus | reverse complement strand
ATAAAACAAGAATCCCATTCTCTCTCCCTCTTTCTCTTCCTCTTTCTTTCTCTCTTTCATTCTTTTTTTCTTTCTTTTGCTGTTTCTTTCTTTCTCCTTTTCTCTCTTTTTCTAAAATCTCCTCTTTCTTTCTCTTTCATTTTTTTCTTTCTTTTGCAGTTTCTTTCTTTCTCCTTTTCTCTCTTTTTCTAAAATCTCTTCCTCTTCCTTTCTCTCCTTCATTCTTTTTATTCTAAAAAAAATAAAAAAAAAAAATAAAAAAAATAAAAAAAAAAGAGAGAGAGAGAGAGAGAGAGATTGAGATTACGCGGCTTGAACATGGTCACACAGCCAGCAAGGCCAGAGCTGGAAAATGAACCCAGGCAGTTTGGCTCACGTGTTGTACATGCTGTTTTACCAGTGGTTCTCAAGTGTAGCCTGCATCAGAATCCCCTGGGGGGCTTGTTAACACATGGATTGCTGCCCTTCACCCCTGGGGCTCCTGACTCAGTAAGCCTGGGGGGGAGTCTGAGAATCTGTATTTCTAACAGGTTCCCCCGCAATGCTGATGCTGCTGGTCTAAGAACCATACTTTGTAAGCCAAGGACCTAAAGCCAGACTACCTCTCCATGAGATATGAGCAGTACTACCTGTGTCTGTTCTGTGAACTTAGGATTGAAAGCTACCTGCTTTCGAGATTTCTTGCTCTACTCACTAGAACAGTGCAAACCACATGTAGGCTGCTCCGTAAGTCAATGTGTCTTATGGATTGGCTTAACCCTCAGGGAGTCACTGAATTAGGTTAATAAACAGAATTGCAAGTAAGATCAAGTCCAAGTGTCAGTGTTATTAGAAGTCTTGGTTCTGTATGTCCAAGGCAGGGTAAGAGGAGAAAGAGGATGATAACTTATACAAATTCACGGCTACCCAGTCTGTTCTCTTTGGCCACATAAACATAACAAAGCTTCCATACACTGAGGTATACTCTAACCTTCACTAGCGATCAAGTGCGGGGTTCGCCACTTGTTATTTTTAATTAACTTACTTATTATTTATTTTTTGAGAGGGGGTCTTGCTCTGTCGCCCAGGCTGGAGAGCAGTGGCATCATCTTGGCTCACTGCAACCTGCGCCTCCTGGGTTCAAGTGATCCTCTTACCTCAGCCTCCTGAGTAGCTGAAGTTACAGGCGCATGCCACCACACTCAGCTAATTTTTATATTTTAGTAGAGATGGGGTTTCAACAGTCAGTCAGGCTAGTCTTGAACTCCATACCTCAAATGACCCACCTGCCTCGGCCTCCCAAAGTGCTGGGATTACAGGTGTGAGCCACCATGCCCAGCCCTGGCTATCTTTTAAACATGTTACATGAAAATCTTACATGTTTTGGTTCTCATCACCAACCCTAAGTTTCCACATTCCTGTCCAAGGTGGGGAAATGAAATAGTAAAAGTGTTATTGATTTATCTTATTTTAAAAAGATGTTTTACAAAGTAATCTTTTTTTAAAGTTTTTTTTTAGTTTTTATGGGTACACAGCAGGTGTACCTATTCATGGGGCTACAAAGCAATCTTAACCACTGCATAGCCTGCCTCCCACAAAACTGGACAACCTCGTATGGAGACGCATGTAACCAAAGTGATCTGTTTCTAGGCATGGATTATAAATATATAAGGCATAGTTTCCAGAAATAAAAGCCTGTTTTCTCTTCTCTTCGCGTTTACCAAGAAGATGAGCACTTCCCAAAGTACAGCATCTCCTGTCCATCACCTACTGACTCTCCTCGCCAGCATAAAATGTTTTAGCATTCTTTTGAGAGTATATGATTCTTTATAACTTTAATTCCTCTCTGAAACATTCTCTTCTAACTCGTGCCTTACAAAGAACAGAACATAGGCTGAGAAACAAGGTCTGATAGCTCCTTTAGCAGTTTTTTTTTTTTCAAGTAGATCGTTCTAGGTATAAGGCATATGCCCTTGACTATGAAGATGAAACTAACCACTTACATAACCTGAACCATGGGTCACTTGTATTATCCCGTTTTCAAAGGCAAAGGAACAAACACTGAAAAGCTCACTGCTTGCCTGAGGCCCACACAGAGGGACCCAGAGATTATCAAGTCAGCAGTAAGATTTCAGGAGTCCCTAAGGATCATACCTGTGAAAGCCAGACCCAGAAAGAGAAAAAGGTGTGGTTGGGCACGGGGATAAAAGGCTTTGGTTTCCTTCTGCCCAAACTATAATAGTGTTCTCCCATCCTGGCTTTCTCAAATTTGCCCTTCTCTTCAAAAAAGAAACCCGTCTCAGGTATCTAAAAGGGTGAACTTTTATCTTCATCTCAGCAGGCAATGCTGAAAATCCAACAGATTTTACAGAGCAATCAGTCCACAGGTAATGCTCTTCTAAAGAAACTACTCTCCTCCACCCTGGAACTGGATCAAGCACTAGGTCCAGATCTTGTTTCCAGGACTATGCCATTTCATTACTGAATCAAATGTCAACATTTGTAGGGATGTATTAAAAAGATTTCCAAATGAAAATGATAAAACATACTACACTTCAAAGACTTAAGCTTCTGGTCATGATGTATCAAACTAAAAACTGGATTAACAAAAAACCAAACTTGTTTGAAGTCCTCTTAGAGCAACCAAGCAAGGCAACACTGGATGGGTCATGACCTCAGGGAGAAAGAAAATGCATGAAGGTGAGCCTTGTGTTTGCTGCTGCCTTTTCCTTTCCGGGCATTTGATAATTTCTAGTATGAGGCACAGACACCAAGGAGAAAGTGGTAGCAGCCTAGAGCTTTACACAATATCACTGGCTGGGGAGAAAATCAAAATTCAAGGCAGCTCGTGTGTGAGAAGTGCTAAAGTCCCAGAAAAAAAGTAGCTTCATGGAAATGAGCTCATAAAAGTGATCTCATAGAAGCCTGGGTCACTTCTATGTAGTCCCTTTCCTCTAGGACTTTGGCTCTTCATGTCCTGGCCTCCTTGAACTCCAACATTTCCAGTTGAAGTATTTGCCAGATATTAAGCTGTGTTTACATGGGATGAGGAGTTGAGAAAACAAGCAGAAAGAAACTGTGTAGAGGCTCAAAAGCAAAGCAGAGGTTTTGGCAGTTTCACAGTGCTGGGGAGCTAAAAAATTGAGTGCAGAGTCCGCCAAGGAAGAGGGGCTCTTGTAAACATTCCAGACTTTTATGTTTTTTGGTTTTTTTTGAGATGAGTCTCACTCTGTCGCCAGGTACAGGCTGGAGTGCAGTGGTGCAATCTCAGCTCACTGCAACCCCTGCTTCCTGGGTTCAAGCAATTCTCCTCCCTCAGCCTCCCAAGTAGCTGGGACTACAGGCAAGCGCCTCCATGCCCAGCTAATTTTTGTATTTTTTTAGTAGAGACGGGGTTTCACCATGTTGGCCAGGATAGTCTTGATCTCTTGACCTCATGATCTGCCCGTCTCGGCCTCCCAAAGTGCTGGGATTACAGGTGTAAGCCACCACGCCCGGCCACTTTTATGTTATTTTTTAAAGATTTTTTAAATTATAAAAAAAAGTTTTTTTGAGACAAGTTCTTGCTTTGTGGCCTAGGCTGGAGTGCAGTGGTGCAATCAGAGCTCACTGCAGCCTTGACTTTCCAGGATCAAGCAATCCTCCCACCTCAGTCTCCTGAGTAGTTGATACTAAATGCACAAGCCACCATGCCTGGCTAATTTGTTTCATTTTTGTAGAGACAGGGTCTCATTATGTTTCCCAGGCTGATCTTGAACTCCTGGGCTCAGGAAATCATCCCACCTTGGCCTCCCAAAGTGCTGAATTACAGACGTGAGCCAATGTGCTCAGCATCCTAGACTTAACAGCTGAAAGGGCTAAACTCTAGGAGAAAGGAAGACCAGAAACAGATAAGTCTTAATATATCCTTAGACCCTGCCTAAACTGGAACAAAAAGAAAAAGGTGATTTTGTCTGCCTTACAGTAGAACATTGAATCTAGTCTGGAAGGAGATAACAGTATCTATAACTTTTTTCTTAAATAATGTCCAGAATTTCATAAATGGAAAATTAGCAGGCTTGCCAGGAAATAAAACCAAATAAGGAAAAATCAAGGGAACAAACAGATAATGGAAATAGACTTGTAGGTGATTCAGATAGCAGAGTTATCAGATATGGTCTTTGAATCCAGCCTGATATAAAAAGAATAATAAATCACAAGTTGAACTTGTTCCAGGGACATGAAGTTAGTTTAACATTTAAAAGTCATTTCATATGGCAGACACATAGCATTATATGGAGAAAAATTATATGATTGTCCCAAAATTCAGAAAATACATTTGATAAATCCAGGCCAATTCCTAATTTTAAAAAACTCTTAGAAAACTAGCAATGGATAAGAATTTCCTTTACCTAATAAAGAGTATCTACAAAAACATTTTGAGCAATCATCATCCTTAATGATGAAATATTAAAACTTTACCTGAGATTAAAAAATCTGACAGAAATCTGAATGATTTCAACATTGTCATGGATGTCCTAGCCAGCACAATAAAATAAGAAAAAGAGAAGCAAAACAGAATTGAAAAGGAAAAAATAAAGCTAATATTTATAGATTATAGTCACAGAAATTTCAAAAGGCCATACAAAAAAGCTATTTGAATTAACATGTAAATTTGCAAGGTTGTTGGATACAAATAAAAATCAGTGGTATGCTATATGTCAGCAAAAACCAATTAGGCACTGAAATTTTTAAAAACTAATAATGCCATTTATAACAGCATCAGAAACTTCAATACCTAAAATTAATCTAATAAAAATGTTCAAGATATACAAAAAAACTATGTGATTGACAGTTATTACCACATTCTTGAACTGAAACACTCATTACGGCTGAGATGTAAATCCTTTCCAAATTGATCTCTAGATTTAATGTAATTCCAATCAGAAGCCTGGCAAGCTTTTTTGTTTTTTTTGTGGAAACAAACTGATTTTAAAATTTATATGGGAAAGTGAAGGGCCATTAATAGCTAAGAAAGTCTCAAGAACAATTCTGAGATTACACAGCACATATCAAGCCTTATTATAAAACTAAAGGAATTAAGACCGTGCAATATCCATACGATAAGAGAAAAATTAACCCATGAAACAGAATAAAGATCCAAAAAAACAGACTTGCATATATATGGTCACCTAATTTATGAGAAAGATATCACTAAGGTAAATGAGAAAAAGATAGTAATTTCAATAAACAGTACAGGGTCAATTAGACTTTCTATTCTTACACATCTGGTCTATGTAATCTACTTCATGACTCCCCTATGGTCTCAAAAATCTACTATTATAGTTCAGCTCATTCTGCCAAGCTCAAAACTTCTACATTCCACTTGGTCTTGGGTACTCATACCATGATTCAAACATGTGCAAATCTGAATCATCTTCATTCTCCTCTGTTAACTTATTCCTGTGTTCCCTAGCTCTGTGAATGGTTCAGAGTGCAGTATTGAACTAAAAATTCTGGAAAATGTTTTGTTACCCTTTTCTCTCCTGGGACAATTATATTCTATCTGTAAAATAGGTAAGATTTTGTTAATTTTGTCACAAATGAAAGCAATAATTCAGCGTGGGATTGTTCCTGCAGACTCCAGCAGCAGCCTTCTGTGCTGGCCTGAGAAAATCTTCCCGTTTTAGCAGGGAGGGAGGGATGAAGGGGGAAGAAAACAATGTAAATGTATTTATTACACTGAACTATACACTTAAAAATGGTAAAGATGGTAAATTTTATATGTAGCCTTAACTTCAATAAAAATGTATTAAAAACATGAAAACGAACTATAGAGCAGCATTTCCCTTCTTGATTTTAAGATGCATTTCTTCAAATCCTAAGGATTCTGAAGTTAAGATGAACATATAAACCAAACTCTAAAATCAAATTACAAAAAACATCCTTGCCTGTTTCTAAACAGAGGAGTAAGTTGGGACATCGTTTAAATGAAACATAAATGTTAAATTTGGTAATTAATTCTCAAATATCTCCCAAAAGACTGTACCATGATAAGAACATGGAGAAGAAACATACACTCAAAAGATAGCCAAGCAATGCGAATGTCAAAACACAGAGAGTAGAACACAGAATTTCAAAACTAGCAGAGACAAGCGTGGCTGATTCATGGACGAAACAGGACCACAATTCAGATACTGAACGTGTCTGTTAAAATTTCTGGTTGGCTTTCAAGAGATGCTCTTTGACTTCTAGATATACAAAATTCAATTACAAACAGTAAAAGTATGCCTTTAACAAAGTAAACAATGTAGAAGAAAATGATATTCTTTAACGACCTCAAAATTTAACTGTTGATATAACAGTACTAACAGAATAAAGATCATGAGTACATGTTGTGAAAAGTAAATTGACAAATGTATAACACTGTGAACAAGTATATATACTTTTGTGTAAATTTATTCCAGTCTTTCTTCCCTTCCACTTCCCTTCTCTAGAAAAGCTGTTAATAGATCAGTGGTTGATCAAGAGATCAAAAAAACCCAAGCTTTGCAAAGGTTTTCTGTAGGAAGATCTTAGACATGAATACCAGAGTCTGAATTCTAACAGACACAGCTCTTCACTATCTATGAAACTCTCTCATTTGCCATTCAAACAGAAACATCCTTGGGATGTCTGCTTCAAAGCTAAGGAAACGGAGGTGTGAGGATGTGTCATAAGGAGGTTGCTTACCTCTTTCCAGCACTTCATCTTTATTTTGAGACTGTACCTACATCATCGAAACCACTTTTAGAAAGCATAGCAGACAACTGTTCAGGAATTATTTGGCCTTGGCAAAATTCAGATGTGCCATGCTTTTTTCTCTCAAAGATAACATGCCTGCCCTGTCTATCTGATGGGGTCATGGTAAAATCTAATGAGAAAATGTAAGAGAAGGCCGTTTCCAAACAGTTACTATACAAATGCAATTTTTTACCCGCGTCATCACAAGGACACAGTGATTTATAACACCAAATTTTAACACCAAACTCATCTTTTAAACACCACGCAATACCATGGAGTAAACTTCTAAAAATAAAGTGCAAAGGCATCCTGTGGTACTCAATAATGATGCAGACTGTTGCTGCAGTCTGATGGATTCTGCTTGCTCACTGCCCAAAAAACCAATGCACTGAAAACAGCAGGTATTATAGCAAAGAAAGAGGTTTATAATCACAGGGACAGCCAACTAGTAGGACAGGAGGTATTTCTCAAATATGCCTCCCTGAGAATTTAGAGGCTAGAGTTTTTTAAGGGTACTTTGGCAGGCAGGGGGCTGGGGAACTGAAATCACTGATTGACCGAGGATGAAATCACAGGTGTGACAAAACTCTTTATGTAGCTGAGTTAGCTCCTGGGAAGGAATTTCAAGACCAGGTGGTATCTTGTGGTCTACCAAAATGCTAAATCTGAAAAGTATCTCAAAGACCAGATCTTTCGGTTTCACAATAGTGATGCTATCTATAGGTGTAGTTGGGGAAGTTATAAACTTTGTGAGCCTCAGTTACATGATTCTGGGGCAGTCAGCAACTTATAGACAAGCAAGTTCATCAATGGCAGGTCACTGTTTATGTCTATAGCAAAGCCCAACCCTTACCATAACCTTGTGACCTCTTTACAAATAGAGTTTCAATTTCTAAACAAGTAGGGGATCCGTTCAAGGAAAGGACCATTATGGCCTCTGCACAAGAATGAGCAAGAGCAATTTAGTCACTTAGAAGCAAGATGGAGTCAGTGAAGTCAGGTTTCCCTTGCCACTGTGATTTTTGCAAAAACTGTTTCACTATTAGGTTTCTGATTTCATTCTAATCTATGAGGTGCTTCAAATCTCCCATGACACAGACTTCATCTAAGGGCTTATTCTCGACTTTTAAGTAAAGTATCAAGTGTTTCCTTGTTCTTACTAAAAGCACCATCTATTCAAGTAGCCACCTTTTTTTCTTTTTAAACTTACCTGGTCCAGTGATTTCTTATCAAAGAAACATGTTTGTGCAGAGTTCACAGCAAAAGCCCATCTTGCAAGAATCTTCCCTGACCCTCCCTGGATCAGGCTTCCTAACTGCCTTTAATATCGTAAGGCCCGACACATAACTACTACCGCCCCAGCTGAGTGTGTGACTCAGCATTTAAAACTCTGACTCTGTTTTTTCTTTTTCAAGGAGGCCAACTATTTTGTAACACAAACAGTTGTTAAATGGAGTTAATCAATCAAATACTACAAATTTCACTTAAACACAGATTAGACAAATACATTTCTTCACACGCCTGGAGAATTATTTTCAGCTAAGACACCCCAAGGACGGTACAGGTGGGGAGATCAAACCTTCCCCCGGAAGGAGTCCTGCAGCTGAATCTGGAAGCCTCTGGAAGAACACAAGGAGGTGGCAGGAAGCCTGGCTCCTGGCCCACAGATAAGAAAAGAAAATCTCCTCCTGGCCAAACTGGAGCCCTTCAAAAGCATAAACTCTCCCAGTTCTCCCAGAATTTCCCCCCTCCTATGCACAACGAGACACACACAGGTGCCGAATGCTCCCATCCTAGAAGGCAAAGAAACTACAACTCTCTGCTTTGATAGAGAGCCATCAAAGGTTGGGACCATTCAGGATTTTATCTTCCAAGCTCACTGCTGGCCTCGAGGAAGTATGACACCACCATCCTAAGCACAGGGCAGCTGTTCTTTTCTGGCTAGAGTTCAGTATAAACCTTACAAATGTTCTCCTAACTTTCTCTCTCTTTTCAAAAGCAAATAACAATTTTTTAAAATGCCGTAGTCACTTAACTCCCAGCCTGGCATTTTCACTATAAAGTTTTTCCTGCAGGATGGAGAAAACCATGTATTCCCAAAAAATTTCTGAGCCAAAAAAGAAGCCAATAGGTTATTCTAACCAGAGAAATATAATGGAATAATTAGGCAGATTGAAAATCAATGGCTAAAACAGTTTCAAAGAGGCAGTGAATACCAATTCTCTCTGAAGTATCAACTGACAAAAATCTAGCAACAAAAAAATGTACCTTTCAAAAGTGGCCCTCAGTAGGAAAGCCATTGCATATACTTTTATTTAGGAGCGAGAATTAGATATCAGAAAACTTCCCTTTCATTCCAAAATTGTGGTCCATTATCAAGACACCACAATGGCTACATCTGACTCATTATGTATCTGTCCTAGCTATGAATTACCTACAACCATCAGCATGTACATTCATACCATGAAACGTCCCAAAGTATGGCAACAGCCTCTGTCCTTCTTCTGTGTTTCTCCATTACAGACTTAAATATACATGAGGGCCGGATGCTGGCAGTGCTTTCAAAACTAAAATGAATCTTTCATAGGGTAAATTAATGTTCCTTACAAGTTCAGTGTGTGTATTTGTGACAGACCCACACGGAGATCAATACATTCAGGAAAAACCCAAGTCATTCTTAAGCCTTTGGAAACTCTTGGGAAGCCAGTGACTCATAAGAACAAAAGCAGGAATGTGGACTTGGTTTATGAAACCAAAGCTGACAAATCCCTTATGGAGTCTGGAAGTGTGGGGTTCACTCCCGTTATATGTTCACTTCCCTTCACTGTTATCCTTGTAGCTGCTGTATAATTGCCAGACCATCATATCATCTGCTAATTTCTACCTTGTACACATTAAGAACTACACAGTAATACTAATCTACTGTGCATAAAGGCCTTGATTCTCACTGACTTACTAAACTGACCCCTAAATACAAAGCAAAATTCGAGGTCTTTAGTTTCTATTGGCTTCCTTTTTTTTTTTTGAGATGGGGCTTTGTTTTTGTTGCCCAGGCTGGAGCGCAATGGCGCAATCTCAGCTCACTGCAACCTCTGCCTCCTGGGTCAAGAGATTCTCCTGCCTCAGTGTCCTGAGTAGCTGGGATTACAGGCATGCACCACCACGCCTAGCTAATTTTGTATTTTTAGTAGAGACAGGGTTTCTCCATGTTGGTCAAGCTGGTCTCAAACTCCCGACCTCAGGTGATCCATCCACCTTAGCATCCCAAAGTGCTGAGATTACAGGTGTGAGCCTCCACACCTGGCCGTATTGGCTTTTTCTATACTAACAACTACCATATTTCATCCCTCAGCCCTTCCAGTCCTCCAACAATCGCTCCATGGAAGTTTTTCTGTATTGCCAGGCAGCTCCATAAACATATTTCACTACAGTTCTTTTGTAAAATGGTCTGGGCTTGTTTTAGAAACCAAAAATAACATAGACATGGAAAATGTCTACTGCTCCCTTGTATCCAAATGATAATAAAAAAACATACATCACACACGTTTACTCAAAGATACACAAGTGTGTGTGTATCTAATGTGCACAAATACACAGCCTCATATTCACCTGAATTATTATCACTTATAAGCATTATATAATTTTAATGTATGAATTTATTTTAGCCACCCTTACCTATTCAAAATGAGGACTAAACAATAGTGGGAACATTTTACTCCCAATAAAGTATGGAGTTATCTGATCACAAAGGATGGTTATAATAAATACATTCACTAGCTTGCTTAGGAAAAAATAATTCCTTGGAAAATCAACTTAATAGCAAAAGAACTCACCAGCTCAATGCTAACATTTAGAACACCCACCTCCTTGTACTCACACGCTGCCCCTGAACTCCAAGTCACCCTCCACAGACACAGTCGGGGTTATCGTCATCACAGAGGGTGGGAAACAGGGGCCAGTACCACCTTTGGGGCTTTCTCGAGCCTTCATACCTGTGCTGATGCTCCTGTAAGACTTGATAAATGCTGATAAGAAAAGTTTGGTTTTTAAAACTCCCCACAACACAGTCCTTGTAGATGCGGAATTCTGCAGCCGTCACCGCCTCACCCTCAGGAATCTGGGATAAGTTGAACTTGAACTCTTTGTGGTGTCGCTGACGAGGGGAGAACTCCTTGTCGTACTCCACTATAAGATTAAACAAGAGAGAGTGACAACTATTGTTACTTGACTAAGCGCCATGGGCTCACCTCACCATACTTTCCCCATTTGACTTCATAGGTGGATTACCAGTTACCCACGGCTAATTAGGGGAATCGGGTGGTGCACAGACCACCGGCTGGCCTGTGAGGATAAGATCCAAATCCTTCATGTAACCCAAGACAGGCAGAATTCTTAGCTTTTATTTAAATACGTCTATGTGTATACTTATTTGAATGAATTTGCACGAGCACAAGTTATGAAAACTCTTGGCTTAAAGTTTTCTCATCTGCAAAAATGGGAAGAATATGATTTCACAGGAAAAAGTGTGAGAATTATTGAAACAATGAAGAAGAACCTGTCTGCACATCCTGGCCCCGTTATGCTCCCCTGGCCCCCTTTCCTCTGGGCTACTCTTCCCTCCTCAAGCTGGTTCACGTGTCACCACCAGCAGGTGCCCTGAGCTGAACATTGGTGGGGATGGCTGAGGGTGGGAAAGGGGGGTTGGGCAACACCTTTTGCCCGGGCCTGAAGTGTAATTTGCCTGTTCATTGGAAATGTTTATGCCTTCCTCCTCCTGGTAGAACCTCAGGGCCCCACGACTCTGAGGGGAGGGACTCTCCATACCAGGAAGCTGCTGGAACCCCCATTTAATCTGCATGTGGATCCCACGTAGGAGAACGAAGACGTGGAAGGAAATCACCAGCGGAGCCACTGCTATTTTCCCATGGTTTACATAAAATAAAAATAAAAATAAACTGGGGGCAAGGGAATCTAAGTTTTTTAAATATGGAATCAACCTGACTGTGCACTGATCGATGAATGAAGAAAGCAAATGTGATATGTGCATAAATGGGTTTGTATTCGGTCCTAAAAAAGAGGGCGATTCTGCCACTTGCAACATGAATGAACCTGGAGGATGTTACGTGACATGAAATAAGCAAAGCACAGAAAGACAGTCACTGCATGACCTCACTTATATGTGGAATCTGAAAAAGTGGAACTCACAGAAGCAGAAAACAGAACAGAGTTACCAGGAGCTGGGAGGGAGGAGGAGTACTTGGGGAAGGGTCAAATGGTATAAAGGTTCAGTTATACATAGCTAGTGAATTCTGGAGACCTAATGTTCAGCATGATGACAAGAGTTAATACTGTATTGCATACTTAAAATTTCTAAGAGAGCAGATCTTAACGTTCTCACCACAAAAAAATAAAGCGGTGTCACTGTGAGGTGATAAACACATGAATTGACTTGATAGTGGTAATCACCTCATAATGTATTGGTATATCAAATCACTTTGTACCCCTTAAATATATAAAATGTTTATTTATCAATTACACTGCAGTGAAGCTAGACAAAATACAGTTTTAAAATAAAATCTTTTTCCTGGACCAACATGAAGACAAATGAGAAACTGCAATTACTGATTCTCATTTTTCAGTTGGCATTTAGATGTCTGTACAAAGTCCTGTGTGAGAGAAGTGCTATCAGAATTCAGATGCTTCTTTATAATTGCTGTAAAAGGAAAAAAGGAGCGCTCTGCTCCCCACCATAAATCCTTGACTCTTTTCTCCAGAGCTAGGAAACACTTCTGGTTCGCTGTTCCTGTTCGTGTTTTCTGAATGGCAACCAAAGTGAAACCTCATGAGCAAATTAATCCTTATAGCAGAGTGTTCCCAGGGTTTGTGGGTAGAAAAATTACCAATCATTAGCCACCTCCAACTTCCCACTTTCTCTACACATGATGGTTTTCATAATTACCAGAGAAAAGCTTTGGAGATTTAGCTTCAAGAAAGAAGAAAAGAAAACAAAAGAAAAAAAAAAGAAAGGAAAGGAAAGGAGAAAGGAAGAAAGAGAAAAAGAGAGACAGAAAGCAAAGCTAATAGCTCCCTAGAAGAATCTAAGTCCTCAATGGCATTTGCAGAAGCTAAGTAAAGTTAAGCCATCTATAGGTACAAGATTTTTTAAAAAGAATTTCTGAAACTGCCATGTAATTACACATTTTTTAGATTCGAGCTTGTTTTTCTGAAAGTTAAAAAAGAATAAGCTTTGGCTTCTGTAAAAGCTTGAATATAAGCAAAAAGAGGTCCAAACAGAAAAGTAAACCACAGTTGAGCCCCGACAAGAAAGCAGGTTTTCTAATTAGTGGCTATGCATGAAAAGCAATATTGTTGGGAAGTTCACCCAAGGACACCCACACATGATGGTGTATCACTTTTCCCTAAAACCGATCTGCCTTTTAAGTTTGATATGTTATCATCATTGGTTAAAAAGTGAATCAAATCTGATTTTCCGAAGAGACTTTCTAAAAAACAGTCACACAACTTTTCTCTATAGAGCCTTTTGGAGGCTTAATTGTAATATTACTAAATGAAAAAAAATATTTTAAGATTCGCTTGAGAGCCTGTGTAAGAATTCTTCAAAGAAGTCTTTCAGTAAACTTCTTTCCTATAAATAATGAGAAAAATATAAGAAATAAGATATAAGACAGTAATTTTAAGATATTTCAGTTATAAGGAGCAGAGAAAGGGGCAGACATTTTTAATAAAGGAGAAATGTAGTAGCTGGTCTTCTGAGAGGTATGTCATCCCCAATAAACCACATCTCTCTGCATCTACGTCCATGGGTGTTCTGCCTTCTTTGGGTGGCTCTGGGCTGGCTCCATGACCTGTTTTGGACCAACAGAACAAAAGTCTTTAACAGTGGTGCTAAGTGACTTCCAAGGCTGGGTCATAAGCTTTGAACTTCCTTTCACTTAGGCTTCCTGGAATGCTTGTCTGAGAAAAGACAGCTGTCATTTAAGAAGTGTGACTACCCTGAAACGTCCATGTTGTGAGGAAGCTCAAGCTAGCCATGTAGAGAAGCTATACGGAGGAGCAGGAGAACAGAGATTGGGGGTGGGGTGGGAGAAGAGAGGGACAGAACACACAAACTGTCCAGCCTGTCCCCAAGCACCTCAGCTGAGGCACCAGAAGTGTTATGAAGATGCCATTTGGGATGTCCTTTGCATGACTCAGCCCCAGCCAGCACCTGGCTGCAGCTGCACAAGAGACCTCGAAGAACCATCTAGTTGAACCTGGTCATTTCACTAGACTGTGAAAGATGGAAACTCATTGTTGTTTTAAACCACTACAATTTGTCACATGGTAATAGGCAACTAACACAAGGGAAAGGGGGATGGGAGGACAAGACGGGGGAGGAAAGAGAAGGGAAGTCTGACCGTGTCAGGAAGGGGATGAATTGCATGCAACTCTTAAGGATAAGGACTGTGCAATGCTGGGAGGCAATATGTATGGCTAAGGAAGCATCTTGGCAAATGCTCACAGATTTGAAGATGTGAGGAGATAAAGAATCTAAAAATGAGAAAACAGAAGCACAGTTCAAAGCATTCATTTTATTACAACGTAGAATAGAACCCACTGATCATATGTAGATTTTCCAATTTTTCCTCTACCAAAACAACATTATCCTGAAGCACTCTAAACTTTCTTTTCCTTTATCCTTCTTAGAAAAGATGTACAGCTTCCTTAGTGCCATCCACAAGTCTCTGATTGCTGCTCACACCCTTTTAAGCTCTGACACCCATCCCATTACTCTGCGGTCTTTAAAACTGCTCCTGTGCCTCTTACCTCAAAGCTGAACCACCTTCCTCACTCTCCTCATGATACCCCAGCCACTGATCACCAACGTTTGCTCAGAACTCCCTTTCCCCAACTCTTTTGCCTGCAATTGAATTTACACAGCGCCTTTGCTAATGTCTTATAGGGATATAAAAAATAAATACAAGTAGGTTACTGCCTGTATGTGCGCTTGAACACCACCATGGTAAAATAGTAACATTTCCAACGAGCTCAACAATTCAAGCTATATAATTCAAGACTCCTTAAATGCCAGACAGTTCAAGAAACATGAATAGGAGGGAAAGGGAGAGGACTGGGTTGCAAATTCAGCCCTCAGTTCCTACTTTGTACCCATTAGCATTTGGCTTACTGATGGTGGGGCCAGATACAGTCACAATTAAGTCTGGGCTGGCGGAGAGAGATCCAAGATGGCCGACTACTAGCAGCTCAGGATTGTAGCTCCCAGAGAAAGTGCACAGAACGAGAGGACGCCACATTCTTAGAAAAATTTTTGTTGCTTACGGATTAGGATTCCCAGCGGAGGAGCCCCATGAGTCGCCAGCGCGACTCTATGGGCCGGCGTGGCAGTTTTGCTGGCACTTCCATGCGGCAGTTCTCGGTACAGAGTAAACGGGACTAGTTTCCCTTTTGATTGACGTTTGGATCTCCAGGAAGGCAAGTAGGGAAGCCAGACCGGAGATCCCCTGAGCAGAAAAGCACTGCGAATCTTAATGCCGTGGTTTTAGCCGGCGCAGTGGGTTGCTCAGATTTTGGCGTTGGGATCGACAAGTTGGACATCCTCTCAGAGACCTAAATTGAAAGTAGGTAATTACAGAGACAACAGGTGGATAAAATTACAATGACAGGAAGGAACCAGCGTAAAAAAGCTGAGAATACCCAGAAGCAGAATGCTTCTCCTTCTACAGGGGATCACAGTTCTTCACCATCAAGGGAACAAGGCCTGATGGAGAACGAGTACGTTCCAATAACAGAAATGGGCTTCAGAAGGTGGATGATAACGACCTTTTTTGAGTTAAAAGAACATGTTCTAGCCCAATGCAAAGAAACTAAGAACCTTGAAAAAATGTTTGACGAAATCCTAATGAGAATGGACAATTTAGAAACGAACATAAGGTAATTATTGGAACTGAAGAACACAATAAGAGAACTTCACAAAGTCACAGGTATTAACAGTCGAACTGATCAAGCAGAAGAAAGGGTATCAGAGGTCGAAGACCTACTCAGTGAAATAAAACAAGAAGACAAGATTCGAGAACAAAGAGTAAAAAGGAATGAGCAAAGTCTCCAGGAAATATGGGACTATGTGAAAAGACCTAATTTACGACTGATCCATGTACCTGAATCTCATGAAGAGAATGAATCTAAGTTGGAAAATATTTTTCAGGATATTATTCAGGAAAACTTTTCTAACCTAGTAAGGCAGGATAATACTCAACTCCAGGTAATCCAGAGAACACCACAAAGATATTCCTCAAGTAGACCAACTCCAAGACATATAAT